>BQNB010001014.1:124167-146065 GCA_026074375.1 Tanacetum coccineum
CATATGTGACAAAACTTGACTATATGATTTAGACACATAAAAAGTTACTTCATGTGACCATATATGACATTTGGTCACAGTGTTCAAGTGTGTGACATATATTTGTCACTAGTTATATGTATATCGTGACTAATGCTTCAAGCTTACTTGTATTTCTCACGCGTTCCAAATTCATATGTGGCCAAATAATTAGAAAAAGATTACTAGTTACCTTTAGCCACATAAATGTTCGAATGTGTGGCAATACAGTTCTAATGGTCACACGATCAAAATTTCATATGTGGCTAATTAGTAAATGTTGTCTATTTTGGTACCTTTAGCCACATAAATATGTGAATATGTGGCCGTTCCATTTTGCCTATGTGTGACCAAATCCCAGATTTGTACTAGTGTTTAATATATAGCAGCTCCTTACACACCACAACAAAATGGTGTGGCTGAGAGAAAAAATAGAGCTCTTATGGAAATAGTTAATTCCATGTTATCTTACTCGGGTTTGAGTGAGGGGTTCTGGGGAGAAGCCATGTTAATGGCTTGCTATTTATTGAATATGGTTCCAAATAAAAGGAACAAGACTACCCCATATGAAATTTGGTGTAAGAAACGACCCAACCTGTTATATTTGTGTGTTTAGGGTTATAGGGCTATAACAACCCACAATTTTCCTCAGTGTAATTTTCCATCTATTATGTTTAATAGAACCATTTTCACGGAAATATTTTTGCTTTATTCCATCCATTATATTTACATTTCCAAAGTAAACGAGCTCACGCAACTACCAATGCCAATTCCATCAACGTTTATATCAAGTGAACGTTATAATATGTCAAGTAATATGTTCTAAAATCCATTTTTACCACATACGTTATCTATTTAACGTACTATTTATAACGTTATTATAAAACGGACTTTATACGTTAACGTTTATATCAAAACCCCGACTACATGAAATGTTTACATACAATACAAGTGTACAAGTTACCAATGCATAATATTTGAATATAATTCCCTCCTAAACCCTAGTACAACTCTTTTAAGCCTAAAGTACAATCCGATTAAGCACAATATTCAAATAAGCCATTTTCCCTCCAAATACTTATGAGATTTCGTACCACCTTTCTAGCATAGATTACAAGCTTCTTAAGCATCACATTTGAACCATAGTTTCCCTCCATTTCAACCCATAGCTCATCCAAAACCCTAAACCCTAACCCGAAACCCTAATCACCCCGATAACACTTAAACTAGTTCTTAACCAAATCCACAACCAAGCAACCACCCTCCACACCTTGTCACCACCTTGCTAGCCTCCTTTCACCTCCTTGTCACCACCTTGCTAGCACACAAGCACCTTGTCACACCCTTGAGCCCCAAGCAAGCCTCCTCGTCACCTCCTTGTAAAACCGAACCCTCACACCCCTCTAACACCTTGCTAAGCTAAACTTCTATCTTATACTAGTCATCTTGCACCCTTGTATGCTAAGTTACAACACTTAGGCATCACACAAACTTGGGCACTACTCCATTCGCACCCTATATAAACCCAAAACATGCACACCTCCTCAACTCACCATTTAAACTTAACACATACTCAAATGATGTTCTAGCCAAGCCCTAGAAGAGAAGAGAGAAAGACTAAGCCAAGTAGAAGCCAAGGTTAAGAAGAAAAGGTTCTTGATTCATCTCCATGCCATTTCGACCCATTTCATCATTTTCGACCCATTTCGTGTGCTAGTAAGCCTTTTCACTTGTTCTATAAGCTCTTGTATTGTTTTAGATCATGTATAAACCTTGTTATAATCATTTGATCAAGTTAAAACTCTTTTGGAAACCTTTAAACCCAATCGAGCCCTAAACGACCCACTTTGAAACCCTAAGACCCATGCGAACCCTAAATAAGTTAGCTTAAGCTATTCTCATCTTAATAAGTTCTTAAGCACTTTTAAAATCCCAAGGAATAAGCCCCTAAATCCTAAAAGCTATAAGCTGACCTAATAAGCTATTTCTATAAGCTCCTTTATTATTTTTATAAGCATGTAATCAAACCCTAAAAGCCTTAACCCATCGGGTTACAATTTCTAAACGAAACGCACCCATTTTTGGTTATCGAGCTCATAAGCTAATTTATAAGCTATAAGCTTGTAAAAAGCAACTTATTTTAGCTTATAATAATAAGCTATAACCTGCAAATTGATTTCGAGATCAAAAAATACCAAGTATAACGATTTTGGACTAATAATGCAAATCGAATTTATGCATGGAGGGTATATATTGTAAATTTTGAAATTATATAACTTTCGGGTCAAAAATGTAATTACTCTAAACTTAAAACCACAAGGGCCTGTTTTTCCATATTTGAAAGTTAAGGGTTAAATGTTTTAAAATCATATATAAAGGGGTTTAAATTGCAAAATATATATACCAAGGATATATATTGTCAATTTCAAATTCTTAAGGGTATAAAATGTAATATTTTTATATTTAATAATAAAAATATATTTAAACGTTAAAAGACTCGATTTTATTAAAACCCGACACATTTATCGTTTCATCGATTGAAACATATAAAAATAATTATGTTATATATTTAACATAATTTATCATCCACTAGCTTTTGAAGAAACTAAAAAAGATAAAATCTTATCATTTAAACTATAACGTATCACGTTACTAGGGAATTTCATGTGAGGGGCTTTCATTTGGATAAACGTTTTGACGAGTTGCTGGATTTACGATTTAAAGTGTCCTAGCTCCTCAAACTTTTAGTACATGACGTCTGGATTATGATATCATGAACAGTGATACGATGTCTTCACAAATTAATAAACCAAATTAATATTTACGTTAAACGTTATGAAATAATGTTTTGAAATAAACAATCGAACTAAGACTTGACATATTACCCCAGGTTGTGTGACGAAGCCGTTTACTTCCATTTGATTTACTTTTGCCATCAATCAGATTTCCCTGTTAAGGTGAGTTTATAGTCCCATCTTTATATGTTTTTCCAAACCCCGTGGGGGGATACATGCTATAAACCATGAATATGAGTATTTTCCAACTGTATGCTATCCTGGTATATTATTGCCTAAGTTTACCTTCACTGCCAATATCATTTAATCATGAACCATTAATCACTTGCGAGTGAACGCGAATATTGTGGATAGATCTATCAGGATTGATGAATCCCGTTTGTGTTTACCTGTACATGAGGTAATCAAACGCACTATATTTAAGAATAATGGGTAACTTTGGCAAGTTACCTTTCCAAGAGGACATTTGTTCCTCAATAATGTCACTGAGGTGATTTCCATGTTAACGTGTTGGTGTCATGAGCTTAGGGCAATAATACTGTTTTCCATGATAATTGTAATTGTACAATTATTACCACTTATGATGACTTGTATTCAACCATTTCATTACAAACCTATGAATTTCACTCAACCTTTGTGTTGACCTTTTTAGCATGTTTATCTCAGGTAACTAAGCAGTTTAAGGCACAAAGTGGCATGGACTTAAAGACGTCCAAACTTGTTATCATTCAACCTTTATGTTTTAAATGTATTTTGGGACCTCCTTTTGTAAAACTCTTATATGATATCGAATAATAACTAAATTTTCCAAATGTCTCTTTATGAGTCATTTTCTATGATTATGACTGTTGATTCATGAAGTAATACCCCATATTTAGCTTCCGCTGCTATGTCAAATATCGGGGTGTTACAGGGTCAAAATCAGTTGATCATGGGAAAGGTTTAGTTGTTATGTTGCAGGATATTAATAGGCTTAATAATGTTTTTGGTTCGAGTCTGTTAAGAACAGGGGAGTTCGGTATGAACTTGAGTATTGACAAGGAAGATATTACTCGCATAGAGTTTAACTTAAAGGAGTTGTTCTTAGGCGCACTCGAAGTTTTGGTTGGTTCGTTTCTGCCTGTATTGAAAGAGGAATTTCGGAACATATTCAGGAGGTTTCGTAGGTGGAAATGGCGTATACGGAAGAAGATACGGGGTGTAAAGTGTGAATTTAAGTATAAAAAATGGCATTTTGACATTTAAAGATGGCCATTGAGGAAGAGAGAAGGAAGGACAGATGTAGAAGGGTATTTGGATCAGATTGAAAGGATGAGATGGGTGCTAGGGGATGTTTGGGTGAGTGCGTCATTTGCTAGCTATGATTTGAAGATGGCAGGGACTGATGATGACAAAAGGGTGGTATACGGTTTGATTTTGTTAATGATCCTTGAGGTCAAGGATCTCTTGAAGGGGGATGGAATGTTATATGCCAAAAGGGAGAAGGTCACGGGCTGTGCACATGACCTATCCAAACAATACCAAACGCGCCCAACTAACTTTCCCGCCAAGAATTTCCTTTAAATACTTGTTTCACTCCTTATTTTGTAATCAGCTAGAAATTTGATATCTCTCTGTTTTCTCTCTGTTCTTGTAATCCAAACATTCCATAATCCATAACAACCCATTTAGCTTTTAATTTTGAATTACATTCTTGTTTTGTGATTCTAATTGTTAGTTAAGCAATACTCTCATTTTATTCTTTAATTGTTTTGAATTGCACCAACATATTGTTGATATTATCCAGTTTTGACATGATGGGCACCATCCCACCATTTTCAGTTACGAATTCAGTTTTTTTTCGGTTACAATCTTGTTATTTCAGTTACGAACTCTGTTTTTTCTGTTATCACCACCATTGTTCTTGATCTTTGATCAACCATCACGCAAACATCAATTCTAGTCATTCTAGACCATTTATCCAATCCAAAACAAGTTCTTGATCTTCGTTCTGTTTCCACTTCCAAAATACCTTAGTTAGGACTGTGTGATGGTAATTAGCTTTTTGTGGTGAAATCAGTTAATTGTTAAGAGTTAGTTACAAAGTAATCCTGGTGGGAACAAGAACTTCAAGTCTTGAGGTTCAAATTCATGAAACAACAAGAAATTGGGTCACTAATCATGTTGAAAGTATAGTTGGCCCTATAAATGAGAGACTTGAAGGTATAGCTGCAAGCCTGGCTCAATTGGTGCTACAACAGCAATATGCCAATAAAGGTGATGGAAATAGTAGATTTAGTAGGCTTGGGAAGATGGAATTTCCTAAGTTTCATAGGGAGGATTGGTATGTGCTTAATTACAATACCTTTTACCTATAAAAACAAGCCTAAATGACAAAAAAAAAAACAGACATAAAATGCCAAATATATATATGTTTTGTGATTTGTGATGTGCAAGTAACGGATATTCACTAAAGGACAAAAACGAAGTCAAAACTGACAAAACCGGGCACGGGAATGGAAAGAGCGTGAAAAGTCAAAGCCAAAGACGTGTCTACCCATTAAGCTTTTCTATTAAATCAAAAGTCTTTATAAAGCCCAAAATCCCTTTATTTAAAATCTGGCCCAAACCAAAAGACCAACAATCACTTAACTATAACACCCTATTTCCCTTTACACCGTTAGTCCTTAGGGACTAACCCAAACCATAACATCCTAACACATGTTAACCCTTTATAAACTTATCCCGCCAAAATCACTATTCATCCATCCCTGTCATGTGTACCCTGCCAAACGACAAACCTATTTTAACCTTTTCCCCACAACAGACAAACCCAATTTAACCTATTCTTCAAGGAAAAGACAACCACGTTAGCAATCCTAGGTCAATTGATTGGATGAGACATAATCAAGGGCTGTGATCAAAGCAAAGAAACACAAATAAAGAATCAAGGGCTCAGAATTGAAGGCGTGGAGAGCACTCTTTTTCCCTCTCACTAAAGAAACACAAGGCTAAGACTTAGGACCTTCTCTTTCGTCTATAAATAGTGGCCATTAGGGCAGAAGCTATGATCTATCTTTTATTGTAATTTTCAGCTTAAATTAGTTATATTAGCTTATTGTAACTTTATTTAAAGTCTTGTAATGTTTTTTTAAGTGTTAATGAAATTCTGAGTTTTATGTTAAATTCTGCTTTTTATGATTAATACAATTTATGATTTGAAGATGTTAGATAAGCGCATATAAGCTCTCATATCTCACAAATATGTCTCTTAAAACAGTTTAGCTTCTTTATAGCTGGACTATTTAAGGTTTTTCTTTTATTCACCAAAAATTACTAAAAAGCTAAGTATGGATGATAAGCCAGATTTGGATGGGCTTATGGGTTTAACCAGCTTGGTTCTAACAAGCTGGAGTTTGTAGACAAAGCTCTAAAGAGCATTTATGTCCTTGTTTTAGCAAAGGATTTTGTAAGTCCTTATTTTCAACTTTCTAGCTTATTTTCTGCATCTGCTTATCTACTGCTTATTTCTGTCTTATTATTGCTCATATTTGCTTATTTAGTCTTAATGTTGCTTAACATGTTTAGTTTTAGTTTAAATATTGTTTATTTGGTGTTTTCATCAAAACTGTCATATTTTATCTTAAAACTGCTTGTTTCAAATGTGCTTATTCGTATGCTTAAGTCTGTGATATTATTGCTTATTTGTACTTAAGTATGCTTATGTTTAATATGTTTCTACTTTTTAAAGCCTTTTATAAGTTTGTTAAAGCTTAAAATGGATTTTGGATTAATTAATGAGTGTTTGGCACAAGCAGCATCAACCAAGGTTAATGTTGTTTGAGCTCACTTTGGCTTTAAATCAACTTTGTTAAGCTTAATTTTGGTCTTATAATCTGTTTTCAAAAGTTTTTCATAGTTTTCTAATCAGTCTCAAGGTTTAGCTAAATGCTTTTAGAATCTGTGGACTTCTAGCTTCTTAGAATAGCTTATATCTTAGTTTATTTAAAAATGATTATAAGGAGTTGTTTTTGGAGTTTATTTGAGTTTCAATATGCATTAGTTGCATTTGGTTTAAGTTTACAATAGCCTCTACAGTTTTAGTCTAAAATCAGTAAAGTTTGCTAGTTTGAATCATGGTAAAATAAGTTTTTGAACCTTAAATTTAAGTAGGATTTAAGTTGTTTTAGGTTTAGATTTTGGTAGCACAAGCTCATTGGATATAGGTCTTGATCTGGAAAAGCTTATTCTGAGGTTTAAATCTTATTTAGGTAGCTGAATTTAGGGCTGCAGTTTGCCTCTTTTAACTTCAAAATTCTTAAAAACCAAAAACCTTAGTTTTAAGTCCAAACTGCCTTTTTCAAAAGTCTTTTTCTAGCTTGTTAGTTATTCAAACTGTTTAATTTTTGCATATTCTATTAGCTTATAGTAGTATCTTTATCTGTTTTGAGCTTTTAGACATTAGCTTATTAATTTACTAGCTTAAATATAGCCTTAAAAAGTGCCTCTTAGACTGTTTTAAGCATCTTTTAGCCAAAAAGCTTATTTGCTTTTTAAAGCTTTCCAGCTTATTGAAGTGCATAAATTGGGTTTAGAGTTGCTTATTATGTTTGGATAAAGGCCCTTGTAGCTTATTTGGCCTAAGTTGAGCTTATAAAAGCTTTTGAGCAAAATCAGTTAAGTGTACAAGCTTAAAAGCTTTTAAGTCAAATCTGTCACTTTATTAAGCTCATTTCTGGCTTATTTTTAGTTTTCAGAAAAAGTCTTTTTTTAAAAGTGCTTATTTTAGCTTTGTTTAACTTTTTCATAAAAAAAATTTGCAAAATAAAAATGTTGGGAGTTGAGGGAAGTCTCAAGGGTTGAACCCGAGACCTCAACCTTAACTCAACCAACATTTTAACACACCACACACTACCATCTGCGCCCTTGGGTCTTTTGCGTTAGACTCTTGGGCCATTTGGTATTTAAGGGGTGTTTACCCTTTTAAGCTACCAGCCCTTTTGGGCTTTGCTTATTGAGATAAGCTGGTAGACTCCTTTTATTTTTCCTAAGTTTTTAACTGTTCAAAGCACTTTCCTTGAATTTTTCAGATTTTTATAAATTAGTTTAATATTTTTTATAATATTTTTAGATTAAAACTGTTTTTAATTCATAATAAATAAAATAAAAGTCAAAAAAATATAATTCTTTTTTCTAAAATTATTTTTAATCATTTAGGACTTTTATAAATTAAATTTTCATTTTTAGGGTTAAAATTCGATAATTTAGGTTTTTAAGTCGCGTTTTTAGATTCCCGTTAACGTTTTTAGTTTAAATTTTTAATTGCTTTAGTTTTTAGCTTGCCTTTATCTGTTTTTGCAATTTTTTAGTAGAAATAGAATCCAAACCCCTAATCAAAATTTGATCATTCAAATCACGCGATCACAAACTTAATCACGATTCTTAATTCACGCCTCGTTGGGACTACGACCCGGGAAGGTTTTGAATTTTACTTTGGTTAAAAGTAATTTTCTTAAAAACCTTACGGAATACTTACTCTTCTTATTATTTGATATTTTAGTTTTTAGTTATATATATATATATATATATATATATATATATATAAACAGTTTTTTGCTATTGATGCAGTGGGTGAGGCAGATAAGATCAAGTTAGTATCCATTCATTTGTATGATAGAGCTTTAACATGGCATCTATAGTTTATTAAGACTCATGGTGAGGCAGTTACATGGGCTGAGTATGAGGAAGTTGATGTTAATGAAGATCCAATGGCAGAACTCAAGAACTTGAGGTATAAGACTACTATGAAATAGTACCAAAGTGATTTTGAGGCTCTATTGAACCAAGTAAACATCACTGAGGCTCAAGCTATCAGTATGTATATTGTTGGGTTGCTTGCTACCATTGAGATGAATGTGAGAATGTTTAAGCCTAGATCTCTTGAATATGCTTTTAGTCTGTCTAGCATGCAAGAGACTACTTTGGCCTTGGTTAAGCAAAAGGTATAACCCAATTCTTTCAACTCCAAGAACTACTACTAGTACCTTTGTTAATAGGAATGTTTCTTATCCTGCAAAAAATACTAGTACTTTGGCTTTACCTGCACCTATTAGTCAAATTGTCACAAAGAGTAATCATGTGTTTGGAGGTAGACCAAGAAAGATGTTAAGTCAAAAGGAGTATGATGAAAAGAGGTCAAAGAATCAGTGTTTCTATTATGACCAAAAGTACACACCTGGTCATAAGTGTGAAGGACAAATGTTTACTATAGAAATAAGAGGGGAAGAGGAGGAAGTATTTGAGGACTGTTTGGAAGAATAAAGTAGTGCAATGATTGAGTATGTGTTACCTGAGGAAATTCAACATTGTACTCAACACATTTCCCTAAATTCCTTATCAGGCATCCCCACACACAATACTATGAGGGTAAAGGGGCATGTGCTTAAGCAGTTATTACATATCCTCATAGACTCAGGTAGTACCCATAATTTCCTTGATCTGTACAAGGCCAAGAAGATGGGTTGTCACATTAGGAAAACTTGCCCTTTAAGTGTTTCAGTGGTTGGAGGAAACAAATTGATCAATCATTATATGGTAAAAGATTTCCAATGGAAGATACAAGGGGTGTTGTTCACAACTGATGTTATGCTATTGCCTTTGGGGGGATGTGAACTGATTTTGGGAATCCAATGGTTGTCTACACCGGGTACTATTCAGTGGAATTTCAAAGAGTTGAGGATGGAATTCATGTTTTAAGGCAAGAAAGTAGTTTTGAGGGGAACCAATTAGTCTGAGCTAACATGGATGAGTGGCAAGTCACTTTTTAAGAAATTCAATCAGCAAGATGCTTATGTGGCTTCTATCTGTTGTATGGTACCATCTGTTACTTTACATTTGATGCAGTCTAGTGCTGATAGTGGAATGGGTGAAAATATGGAATTTCAAGCTCTTTTGGAAGAATATGCAAATGTATTTGAAGAACCTAAGACATTGCCTCCCCATAGAAGTTTTGATCTCAAAACCCACTCAGGGGTGGGGATGTGAATGTTAATGTTAGACCCTATAGGTATCCACCTGCTCAAAAAGATGTTATTGAAACAATGATCAAGGAATTGCTTGATTCAGGAGTGATCAGACCAAGTCATAGCCCTTTTTCATCTCTTATTGTCATGGTTAAAAAGAAAGATGGTACAGGGAGGATGTGTATAGATTATAGACAGATAAACAAGTTTACTATCAAGGATAAGTTCCCAATCCCTGTCATAGAAGAACTTATTGATGAATTACAAGGAGCTCAAGTGTTTTCCAAGTTGGATCTCAGGTCAGGATACCACAGATAAGAATGAAGGAAAGAATGAATGTGTAAACACAACTTTCAGGTCCCATGAAGGTCATTATGAGTTTGTTGTAATGCCCTTTGGATTCACTAATGCACATTCAACTTTCTAAGCTTTGATGAACTGTGTGTTTAAGCCTTTTTTAAGAAAGTTTGCATTGGTCTTCTTTGATGACATCTTAGTCTACAATCCTTCACTTACATAATATATTGCTCAGTTAAGGATGGTTTTGCAAGTGACGAGGCAGAATACATTGTTTGCAAAAAAGAGCAAGTGTGTGTTTGGGATAAGTAAAGTTGAGTATATTGGTCATGTGATCTCTAGTATGGGGGTTGCAACTGATCCAAGTAAGATAAAAGCTATGCAAGATTGGACTGTTCCTACCAATATCAAGTAACTCATAGGATTTCTTGGGTTGACAGGATATTATAAAAGGTTTATTAAAGGGTATGCTGTCATTAGCCAACCATTGACTGCATTACTTAAGAAAAATGCATTTCAGTGGAACTTACAAACCCAAACAGCCTTTGACAAACTTATGCAAGTTATGGTAAACTCACCAGTATTGGCACTACCTAATTTTGAGGAAGATTTATATTACGAGACGTGATGCCTCATGTGGTTGGCATGGGCTGTGTGTTACAACAACATGGTCATCCAGTGGCCTATTTGAGCAAAACTTTAGCAACTAAACACCAATCCCTATCTGCATATGAGAAAGAGTTGCTAGTTGTGGTGATGGCTTTGCAAAAGTGGAGGGGTTACCTATTGGACAGACATTTCAAGATCAAAACAGACCATTTTAACTTGAAATACATGTTGGATCAGAGGATTACTACTCCTTTTCAGTCTAAATGGTTACCTAAACTGTTAGGCTTTGACTATGAAATTGAATACAAAAAGGGAAAGATAATGTGGTTGCTGATGCATTATCCAGAGTAGAGAGACCAGCAGAATTGTTTAGCTTGTTGACTTCCGGGGTATCTAATGAACTCATGGATGGTGTGATTAATACTTGGACCAATGATGAGAACTTACAAAAGGTAGTTGCAGGATTAAGGAATAAGACCTTAACTGCAACAAAATATGAATGGGTAAATGGTCAATTGCTAAAGAAGGGAAAATGGGTAGTGGGCAAGGATGAGGCTCTAAGGACCAAGTTAATAGCTCATTTCCATGGTTTTGTTGTAGGGGGCACTTAGGGGTCTATGCTAATACTAAAAGGCTTACTACTTTTTTTTATTAGAAGGGCTTGAGGAAAATGGTTAAGCACTAGATAAGGAAGTGTGATGTTTGTCAGAGAAATAAGTCAGACTTGTCTGCTTACCCAGGTCTCCTTCAACCTTTACCAATCCCTCAATGAATTTGGCAAGAGATCTATATGGATTTCATTGATTCATTGCCTATGTCACAAGGTAAGACTGCAATCTTGGTTGTGGTAGACAAACTATCCAAACAAGCCTATTTCATACCTTTGGTACATCCTTAAGTGGTTACCATTGGCTGAATACTGGTATAATACAAACTTCCATTCTTCTATTAATAATACTCCTTATGAGGTGGTGTATGGTCAACCTCCGCCTCTGCATATTCCTTATGTGGCCAAGTACAGCAATGTTGAAGTTGTAGATAGGACTCTACAAGCTAGAGAACAAACCATTCAGTTGCTTAAGTTCAATCTCAAAAAGGCTTAGGACAGAATGAAGTCACAAGCAGACAAGAGAAGATCTGAAAGAGAATTTAAAGAAGGTGATTGGGTCTATTTGAAGCTCCAACCTTATAGACAGTTAACAATAAGGCAAAGAAGACAAAACAAGTTTTCAGCTAAGTTTTTTAGGCCTTTTCAAGTGATCAAAAAAGTGGGAGCAGTGGCCTACAAGCTACAACTACCAAGCCATGCTATGATCTAACCTGTTTTTCATGTGTCACAAATCAAGACTTGTCATTCTGATGTTCATGAGATGGGATAATTTCCCTAGTGTGATGCTGAGGGTCTTATAGCTGCTACACTTTTCAAATTGTTGGAAAGAAGAATGGCTAAACAAGAGAATAGAGTTGTGGTGTTGGATTGATCTAGTGGAGCAATGGAAGTGAAGAAGATGCTACATGGGAGGTCTTATCTGACATAGTGATGAGGTGTCATTTTATACACTTTTTCAGGGTCGTTTAACCCTTAAAATCACGTGTTTATGCCCAAAATAGGTACTTAATCGTTCCTTTTCAGGTATTTCTCATTTGGAAGACATCTAGATGAATTACGCGTGACTTAGGCTCATTTAGAGAAGAAACGGACGAGATTACAAACCAACACCAAGACTCTTGAAGATTTGTGCTCACAAAGCCTGGAGACGGCATCACAAGCCATACATGATGCCGTCATAACTCATCAAGTGACGGCGTCACATATTTCAAGACGGCGTCAGCCCGCACCAACTCAAATGCAGATCTAGAAGATTCACTTTACGACGGCGTCACGATTAAAATGCGATGCCGTCACGTCGATTTTCTTATATATACAAACCCGAATTTAAGGTTTTGAGTGTGTAACTTTAAAATAAAAAGAGAATACGAACCCTAGTTCGTTTGGCAACTGTAGGAGACGATTTTAGGGCTTAAAAACCCAATTGTGCCTCTTCTAATTCATGTTTTAATTAAGTAAGGTTTACTTAATCATTCAATATGTCTATGTGTTGTGTGATTTATTGCTCTTGATTTATTCTTAACATGCTTGGCTAAACCTATTATTGTGTTTATTTATGATTGTATGAAACCTAGAATGTAGATCTTAGTGGTGTTGCTTCTTGTGATGGATGTGCACGTTAGGTCTTAGAAAACCAGCTTTCTGTCTATAATCAATGTTGATATGTCTAGGGAAACGTGATTGTGTAGAAAGGATACCATTGGGTAACAGTCTTCAGACTACCTTGCCCCCTAATATGGTTGATCCACTTTTAATGTATTTTACATGCACTTAGTAAACTCCTAGGGGCCGTGTAATAGTCTTCATGCTACCTTGCATGTGCGTTGCTCTAGTGGCACACTAAGTAGATGGCGGATTCGTGTAATTCGTTCATGCTTTAGGAAATAATTACATAGATCATCATAAGTGTGACAATGCAACAACACTAGGAGAAGCAATCTAGGGAGTAATACATGATTAAATAGACACAATCTTTTATCTTATTGTTATCACCATTAGTTTAGATTATTATTTAGTTTAATAGCTAAAACCAAACCACTCTCCAATTATATGATTTACCTGCTTTCCATAAAATACAAAAATACAAAAAGAATCTTCCCTCAACCCTTAGAATTTTGTTAGACCGTGATCAAGCCTTCCCAACCTATTCCTCGAGTGAACGATAAACAACCCCGAGTCTTGCCCATACTACACTACAACGATTAGGTGCACTGCCTAGGGAGTTGTAAAACTTCTCGTGTAGAAGTCCTACGACGACTGCACATCAATATGTGTGTATGTGTGTGTGTGTGTTTCGTCACACCAATACACATTAGCTTACCGTATTAGATAAAGTCTCTTGGTGTGTATATATATTGTGTGTGTGTGTATTGGGGTAACAAAAAGAAAAGGAATGGCTCAGGGTTTTTTTAATGTATCTTACTCTTAAAGTGAGAGTAACAAGGTTTTACATGAGGGGTTTCACTAACCAGTATGATTAGCTGCTAGACACAATATGTAGGCTATTTGGGCAAATCCGAATAACCTTCCTTTCGTCAATAGTCACAATGATTACACTAAGTTACCTTGATGCAATGCTTATTATTGTGGTCTCGAATAGATAATCAGGTCAAGTTCTAAAGTCTACTACAAGCCATCAACACACTCGTATTTATGTGGAATTTAGGGTAAAATAGAGGGAAGTTGATAGGCTTATAATCCTCACATATGGCAATAAAGGGTATGTGTGCAGGCTATGCGACTACTAATCTACAAAAAACATGTCAATTTTTTTAAATATAGTGGTTTTTCGTAAAAAATAGCATAAGGATAAGTAAAACTCTATTTCTTTCTCCTTTTCCCCACTTGAGATGCACAATGCCCTCATTGTATAAATATAGCATTTAAAGAACATAAAAAGAAAAGAAATAGAAACGGAAAACTCCCATGAGATTTGCTCGGCATGATCCTCCTATTAAGCTTAATGAGCATCTCTCTTCCCCCACTTAGGTATTGCTATACGTCACACTTTTATATATATAGTTATATGTTAATAATGAAAGAAAAACATCAAGTATACAAGCATTATTTAATGCTTAAATACAAAAATATTCCAACTGAACATGGGCGAATACGCAATATCCATAGACTGGGACACGCTGTATTGCCCTTGCTGTTTGAAAAACTACAGGAAACAAATATAACCAAATCCTGGAACGTATGAAGTATGGAAACCTAAAACAACATTGTTCTGTCCAGGAGCCCGATACGTCGTAGAGCACTAAGGGTGATATGCCATATCGACCCCTGTGTAGAACAGTTGACAACAAAAAAGTTTTTAAAAAGCAAAAAAATTAAATCATTAGGTTGTCTCCCGGAAAGCACTTTTATTTATTTCTGTGTCGTTAAGTTCGACTCTCTTCCATCTACGTTATCTTGTTGAAAAGGTTAGCCTTCTCCTTCATTATACATCATTGAATAAGCATGATATTCTTTTCTCCTATGGGCATAGCCTTGGTTTCCATTTTCTTGTTTCGAACATAGTGATCATCATATCCTTGCACATATCTTTTTACTTCATATGTCTCATCAAGCATCATTCTTGGATTAAATGAAACACTGTTACTTATGAAAATTCCTTCTTTTATTCCTCATATTCTTCCGTATACCAAGTGTCATTGCTAGATGATGATTCGTACCCATTCAACGATTTTTACATTCACTCAACACTTGTTCTTTTCTCCTTATCCTCTCTAAAGCCTTAATCTCATATTAAAGTTCCAACTGCCTAATTTCGTCATTAAAAGCTTCTTCCATCTCAATAGCCTCATTGTATGCAAATGGATCAGTTACAGTATGTTTGGACATTCTTTCCCATTCTTCATCTGATTCTTCGTATTTAGTTGATTTAGGAGTTACATATGCCATTTCATCTTCTTCATCCTCCGAAACTAACTCTTCCAATTTCTCCTCAAACTGTTTACATAGAGGAGATTGATAAAAAATGTCAATATCAAAACCAATAATTTCCTCTTCATTTTCCACTTGAATTTTGTAGTAAATTTTCATGGACTCTTGACTCATAGGTGGCCATGACCCCCACATGATATATTTCTTGTTCTAATATCTAGCATACTCGTCTGCGAAGCTATTTATTTCTTCTTCAGGTGTAGTCCATGAAATACCATCACTTTGCACTCTAGGCATCATAAATAGCAACTCCTCATCACTCATATGTACAACTATCTCATGTGTAAATAATCTTCGTCAACCTGTAGAAAATAATTAAATTCCTTGAATTGCAAACATAGTGGTGACTCATAGCTAAACAAATCTGTGTCGATCTCCATGATGCCATTCCTCTTGTAAGTCATGCACATTATCACAACCACATGCACCAAAAGTATCTAGAGTATAAATATGTTCACTAGAGTTAGTTACTAGTTTTGAAAAACTAATTTGTTTCCCTTGACCCGTAAAAATCTTTTCTTTTTAAACACATTTATTTTAGCACATGTCGTAGACAAGAATGGTCGGCCTAAAATCAATGGAATTTGTCTATTTTGACCAATACATTTTTGACAATCCCTAAGGGCGGTTTTACAGTTTTATCAACCAATTCAATTTTCATTTTAGTAGGAGCTAATTCACTTAACCCTAAACTAGTGAATATGGTGTAAGGCATAACACTTACACTTGCACCTAACTCGGTTAAAGCATTAGAAAAAAGAATATTGACCAATTAAGCAAGGTAAAGTAAAGCTCCATGTATCTTTTTCTTTTGAAGGCAATGTGTTCTTGAGCCACACAGAACACCACTCATTTTGCCTTCTCCTCATCATCAATCATTGACTTGTTTTTCAACAAGTCCTCCAAATCCCTAGAATATTCCGGCATACCTTTAAGAGCCTCCACAAATGCGATGTTAACTTTTAACTTTTTCAAGCTAGTCAAGACATCGGCGTCTTGATCAACACTCTTCCCTTCTACTAATCGGCTATCGAAAGGAGTAGGTGGTCGATATGGTGCGACCACAGCCTTAGTAATAGGTGTCCCCTATTTCACTTCATCGTCATGGGATACCTACTCAGCCTACACAGAAAAAAAAGAAACATAAAGACATAAATAATATATAATATTAGGGTTAATGTGTGTTCTTTTAATGGTAGTAATCGCCTTGACTTGGTCCGGAGGGTTTTCATTTGAATTAGGTAAAATGCTCGGACCCTTTTTGACTAACAACCTAATTAATTTGATCAATTTGCACTCCTATCACATTCATACTAGCCTATTGATTCCTTAGAGCAGCCTCGCTACTTGTTTTAACACTCATGTTCAAAACGGTAATGTTCTTGCTTCTCCTAGCATCTTTAAACCCGCCTTGATCCTTATCAGTATCTAACCGAAGGGCCCCGTTGGAGAATAATGATCCCCTAAACCCACTCTTGTACTAATCAGGGGTCTTATTGGATGAACTTTGTGGGTGTAATTCTCGACCAAAGCCGCACCATTTCACATTTATTATTATTTTTAGATCGTTAGCAATAACTTAAAAAGTTAAGAACCTACTAATAATCAATTACAAACAAGCCTTATTATGTTTTCAACGATAGTATTATATATAAATAATGATAAATTACACCAAAAAAGTGCAACTTAAAAATATGACATTAAACAAGTTTCTATAATCACAATTTTGCAATCTTACAAAGATAAAAAACTAACAATATAGAGAATATTTTTTATTACATAAATAATAACATAAAACTATATAAGTATAGCTATATTTGTATATGCGTATATATTATTCGGGGGGGGGGGGGGGGGTCGGGGATGCTATTCCCCGTTCCCCGCCCCAAACCCTATGAAAAACCCCGTTTAAGCCCCAAACCCGCCCCGTAACCCGATAAGCATGCCCCGTCCCGCCCCAATTAGTTCGGGTTTCGGGTTTCCCCTTCGGGTTCGGATTTATTTTGCCATCCCTATCCTCAGCTTTCTTAACTTGCTCCTTGTTCGGGCAATCCTTTGATAAATGAGATCCATTGCAAAGCTCACAACTAATACGCACATAATGCACATGCTTAGACAATTTCTTTATTTCCCTACCAAGACTACTTAGTTGCGCAATGATAGTAGCTAAACCTTCATAATTACCACTAATTTTCCTTCTACTTGATGCTCCATCGTGCCATATTTGAGAATGATCCGTCATGTCTTAGATGACGGTCTTGGCATTTTCGGCATTCATTTTAGTGATAGGTCCCAGAGAATCAAACATTTGTCTAGTAGAGATATCTAGACCCTTGTAGAAAACGAAAACAGCCTTTGTATTTGTCAAATAATGTTGGGGGCATTTTAGAAGTAGATCACTAAATCTCTCCTAAGCTCGGTAAAGTCTTTCATCAGGTTCTTGTTTGAAGTTGTTGATTTCCTCCATTTTCTTAACTATTTTTAAGGTGGGCAGTAATTGTGAAGAAACCGTGTTTTCAGACTATTCCAAGTAGTGATGCTTCCAGAAGTTATGGTTTTAGGCCATCGATAAGCTTGACCTGTAAGTGTCATAGGGAAGACACGTAGCATAAGTTTACCCTCATTCACGTTCGGTTTGTGAAATAAATCGACAATCTCAAAAATTTTGTCGATATGTTCGTTAGCATCCTTAGTTTCAGTTCCGCTAAAACTATTTTCACGCAACTCCTTGATAATTTGCCCTTTAAGCTCGAAGCAAGCCGCGTCTCTAGAAGTCGGCCTTATGATTCCTGGACACGCGTGTCCTGAATATGATCCATGTACTCCTCAACCATTCGCTCTCCCATAGTACCTGAAAATTTATACAATTTATCAGTAGACTCTGACTCTATAACGAAAAAATTAAAACAAAAACGTAAAATTGAAATTTAAACTAAACATATACTCTTCAGATAGTCAAAATACCGTATCAAGTACCCTGAATACGTCGTATTGTATCTATTATAAGGGATACCGTGCCATATTCAATGTAGTGAATATGCCGAATTGAACCCTGAGAACAGAAGACACAAAATACCAAAATAAACACACACAAATAAGTAAACACACAAAACGAAACTAAAACAATAATACAAATAAACCTAAATAAAAATAATAAATCTAGAACCACTCCCTGGCAACGGCGCCAAAAAGTTGATAGATTTAATAATGCCTAGTTCTAATATTTATAATTTTACCGACTTACCTATCTAGACTAAATACTAACGAGCAATGTACCCGATCGAATGAAACTACTTATATGGTAAGTACAGGTCATTCGCAAAGAGTGGTTAGAATCTAAAGTAATTCTAAGGTTTTACAGCTATTTTTTTAGGGGGGGGGGGGGGTAACCTGAGAAGTTATCACGACTTGTGTATTAAACTAATTAACTAATTAAACTAGAAAGCAAGTAAATTGGTTGGATTTGTGATCAAGATAGTGTAAATAATGTTAGCCACATTAATCCTACGATGTCTATTTTAATTTTATGTTTGCTATAAGTGCAATGATTCCGTTGTCTAACGTCGGTGATACTTACAATTATAAGGCTCAGATGGTCTCCTTTACCTTATACTATAGTGCCCAACCTACATCCTTGGGCAACACGCTCCGACAAGTTAAACTCGCGTCCGAGGCTAGTGTTGTAAAGCTGATACGAATGTTTAGAGTAGCTAGGGGATTAGGATGACCTACACATTTTAGTCTGTCAACTAGTTTTATTATGATTTACTGTCATGTATAAATACTGACATATTACGGTTTGGTCCACCTGATAATACGCTTGCAATTACTTATATGCCTTGTCACGTTGGTCTAACCTAGGGTTTGGTCAACCACTTGTCCTAATAGGGATATTGGCAAGTTTGTCTACGTAAGGTCGCCGCCAACAAGAACCTACTAAGATTCGGATTATAAAGTAAATAAGTGGTCTCCTAAGCTTGTATAATCTAGCAATAAACCAAATTAATAAGCATATAAATGAAAGCATAGTGATTGACATTATAAATCTATCCAAAATTCATAAACAATGAGAATCGAGCAAACAAAAGGTATTAGCCCATAAATTCAGTAGCAAATACATAAGTAATCATAAAAGATTGATTAAACGAAAACATTATAAAATCAAGATAACAAATCGGTTGATAAATTACAACTAATCGATACGAACTATGTTCCCCCAATTGATCTTGATTATTGGTGGTGATTCTTATATCTTCTTACGAATTAGGGTTATGGTCCTTGAAGAATGTGTGTAAAATTCTCTTTATGTCTCAATTTATAGTTTCTTTCCAGACATGCGATATGGCGTATAGGTAATAATGGATACACCGTATCCTGAGGTATCCGTGAGGGATACATACTTTTCTTTTATATTCAATAGTCAACGTTGACTTGCCTTCAATATGCCGTATGGGAATTCGATTGTCGATACGAGTATGCCTTAAATACGGTAGTCCCAACTATTCTTTAAAGGATAAGGATTCCCTATACGTCGTATCATTATTATTACGGGATTCACATACTAGTATTTTTTTGTAACCATGTTTTCTGACACGTTGCTTCACTAATCCATATGGTTTGAACCCACCGCCTCACAGACTCAAACCAGGTAAAGCCCTCCATTTTCAAAAGGTTGGCGTGGTCACTTCAAGGTTGTTTGCACCTTGCATGAATTGAACTTGAGACCTCACGCATTTTAGAGTGATAGCCACAAACCCTTTTGCCACTAAGCGACCCTTGAGTGGTTTACTGGCATATTAGAGCATCTTAATACGGCGTATCACTCAAGGTGAATACACCGTATCCTTCCTTTCCATCGGAATACAGACTTTATCGATTTTGCTCCGAAACTGCATTGTTTCGTGCCTTTTCCAAAATTGCTTAATAAAACCTAGATATTCATATATAAACAATTAAGTATCGACATCTAGATATAATTAAAACATCATGAGCAATATAATGGGAAATGATATAAAAAGTGTGCTATTTGATGATATCACGACCCTACTACCAAGAGTTAAGGTACACATTTTTCTTCTATCTTGATTAATCATATGATACATATAGATACTCATTGGTGATTAATTAACTTGTAATTTCGTTTATCATGTTAATTAGATCTTGCATGTAACTTGATTTAATTTATGTTAAAGTAGGTAATTTAACATAAAATAACCAACAATAGCATCGGCTAATGTGGGCATGTTTGATGGGTTTGATCGTAAATTATAGACATATGTACGGGTTTTGGTGAATTTAGACTATGCCATAGGTCCGGACATGGATAGATTGATCACACGGTCCGGGTTGATGATACAAGGATGTGGAATGAGCTGTGAAGCTGAGTTTCAGCACATAGGGGCTTTGTTGACAACTAAAGCACCGTATATGACACTTACGAGCATTGTGAATGAGGCTATTTGGTTGAAGGGATTCTCGACAAAATCATTAGAGCTGAACTAAGGCTAGCAACAGTTGTTCGTATCAGTGCCTTGATAGAGGTGGTTCGCGGTCCGATGTTCCAACACTGGTTGAAGATGTTGCGTATTAGAGAAGGCTAATAGGATATTACGGTGAAAATTGTTGTATAATAGTATGGATATTAAATAGTGGGTTAAGTGTTCGTTTAGCATAGTGTTAGCCAAATAGGACTTGTAATCAATTTAGCTTGCCTTACATAACAAGTTGACGACTGTTTTCTTATTTCCAAGGCTAGAGTCGGTTTCCTAAGTGTATTCGGAACCGAATTCCCCCTTACTCTATAAAAGGATATGAGGGGAGGCATAACTTGCCTTACAAAACAAGACGCGGGTTGCTTCTTTTAGTCGTGTATGTGTGTCGGTTTTCTTTACAAGATTCGGATTTTGCATAGCTCGCTTTCGGGTTTGTTGATCAATCGTTCAACATGCAAAAAAGAAGACGAAAAATGAACTGCCATCCTTGGCACAAATTGCATTACAAAAGAGCAATATAAGTTGTTCACATAAATATGTCATAGTTTTAGCATTACATCACAAAGTTAAGTAAAGTTAAAAATAAGTATCATTTTACGTCACAATTTAGCAAATCTCCTTTTTAATACTAGGTCATTTGTCAGTAGTTTTTAGAATGTTAATATGTTAGGTATTAAATAAATCAATGAAGCCCCAAGTTCTGAAGACCCGCATTGGGTTAGCATGAGCTTGTACAACTACACGGAGATAAGGTGGCGTGGAAACATTAAAAAACAAACAAAAGATCATAAACGAGGTGCTTGGTTTTATTTAAGTTAACTTTCTAAAACATGACAGCATCTCAAACGTTTGACAAACTCTTACCAGGGATATGAAAACTTAATCATCATTACCTATTCCCTTGTTAATAGAGCGAATATGAGTATGGTATTAATTTAATAAATCTAAAGAGCTAGACAAAATGACATGTGCGTATAGAATATAAATGATCTTGTTCTGGATTTTCTAGCTACTAATCCTCCAACAAGACAAGAATGTCAGTTGGAACTTTGAACTTGGAAGTTATACGAAACAAATTGTCAACTAACGATACTATAGTTATCCTTATTCCAAAAGATTGTGTGACTG
>BQNB010001015.1:0-117500 GCA_026074375.1 Tanacetum coccineum
CTATGTGTTTCTCTCTCTAGAAACTAGCCCAATCACAAGAATCATCACCCGTGTTATGAATTAAACGATCCTACAATATTTAATCCATCAAAATAGGTATCTCAAAAATCTCATTACAGATCTTATGACTGATATAACCGCGTCATGAAGAAAGTCTCTTAATAGTGAAAACATCGAAGGAGAAAGTGTAGCCGCGTGAGTATGCCTGTATATAGTTTTAAATGTTCGAGGACGGAGTCCCGTTTCTGCTATCTGTAATGTTCGATGATTTACATCAACGTGGCTTATGGATGTAAGTAACCAACTTACTAGGCAGTACTAGGATGTATCGCGACCTAAGTCTTCCTGCTAGTGGCCCGAATTGAATAGTTCGACTAATTCTTTCGTCGATAGGTGTTCATCTGGTTTATGGGAGGTTGCATTACCTATTGGATAAAGTTGTACCAGCTGGGACCGCTCCAGGACCTAACAGCAGCGACCATAACGTCAATACTATAACAAATGGTGATGGGATGAAGAGAATGAGGATATTTCAAGAAACAATATTCCCAGAATAAAGTTTAACAAATGGGAGGAGCTCGCGGAAGAGCTTATGCGATAGACGGCATATTATGGTACTCAGTTGTTAGTTCAATGAATCAGCTCCATTAGCTCAAGTGTGTAACAAGTCTGTTAGTTCCACGAACAGTTCGTGATCACGAGGATTAGTGTTGTTGAAGTTTTATACACGCAAAAATATATAAGATAAAATACTTCAAAGAGCAATTAAGAAAATTCCCTAACGAGAATTCACTCTCAAAAATATATATAATATAATATATAATACGTATATTTAACCGGGTAAATATGATCACCGGGTCGTTTTCCCAACGACTAGTGAAATTGAAACCTCGTTTAAGCTTGGATTATGATTTGAATAAAGCAAAGATATTTTTGATAAGCTATAATCACTAAATAAAAAAAACTACAATTAAAATGGACAATTTTAAGGCAACTAAACAATTAGACAATTACGTGAAACAAATAAAACGCGATAGTTAAGCAAATAGACTAAAATTTAATCCTAAAATTGCAAACTAAATTTCTAACCTAAATTAAGATAAAATAAAATTTTAAGAAAAATAAAAATATTTTTTTAGATTATTTTTTGAATTTTTAAGAATTACAAATTATTTAAAACTAATTAAATCCTAAAAAATATTAAAAATTAGCAAATAACTGAAATTATATTTTTCCTAAGAAAATTAGTAAAAATAAAATTTTAGAAAAAAAATTATTATATTTGGCTTTTTAGATTTAAAGATATGACTTTTTAAAGATTTAAACTAATTTAAAACTTAAAAATAATAAAAATACTAAAAATATAATCCTAAATTTTTTATAAAAATTACTCTAGAAAGTTAAAAAGTTCAGAAAATTTAGAAAATTAAAAGCCCTAGTTTTTACTTTTTTAACAAAGTTTAATTAAACTTATTAAAATCTAACCCTAATTATAAATCAAAATTAATTATACTAATTAAAATATAACCTAAGGACTAACGGTGCAAAAAGGAAAAGGACTAACGGGGAAAACAACTTACTAACGGAGGGACCAACTGAAAAACAATTAAAATTGAAAAGTTACATATTCTACCCTGAAAATCTACCCCGATTACAAATTAAGTCCAATAAGGCCTGAATTAAGTTGAGATTTGAAAAGTGCTTATTATCAAAAACTTAAAAGAGCAAAGTTGTAAAGGAAGCTAGTGGGAACAAAATTAATAAAAGCTACTTGGGCTGAAACTCACAAATAAGCTCAATAAGAGCTTATTTTTAAGCTGACCTCAGAAAGGAGGGCTTAACCCTTGGTTTTAGAAAATAAGCTATAAAAAGCTCAAAATTAGTTCAAAATGAAAAAGGAAAGAAGTTCTAATGAGCTTATGATATGCTTAATCTATAAATGAAAAGAAATGAATGCTTAAACTACTTTTATGCTATTGAACTTAAGCATGAAACAAGCAAACTAAGGAAATAAGCAAAGTAACACAAAATCCAAATAAGCTAAATTCCTTAAAAAGCTAAACTGGACTCTAAAACTTTAAAGACTTATTAAACTACTTATGATCTATCTATATAAGCTGAAAAATCTAGAATCATAAGCTAAATTAACAAAGTAAGATTCTAAAATTCCTAAGTACTGTTTTTGGCTTTTATGCTTTTTGGTGAATTTTGACAACAAATTAAGCTAAGCTAATAAGCAATAAACCTAAAACTATTACCTAATCTATATTAAGATACTTATATGCTATATATTTCTAGAAAATAAGTTCTAAAAACCTACGAATATATATTACTAACTCTTTACTCGTCAAATGGTCACTTAAAAATTAGTCTTATTCACTTAGCATATGCTGAATGTGTAGACAGTTTGTGCTGATGCACTTGGCAAAGCCTCAAGGACCAAAATGCAGGTCAACCTAGTGGCTTAGCTGCATTTAAACACACTCCTTGAGTGTTTGTAAAAACCAAAACAAGCAAGGGTTAGGCTTTGGAAGGCTTTATCGCGCATCTCTCATTTACAAGCAAAAAGTAGTAACAAATGCACCTGGTGTAAAACAAGAATAATATGCCATTACTTTTGAAAATAGACAAATCTCTCACTCGGTTATCTCTCAGCTTTAAAATATGACGCGAGCGCTCAATGAAAACTCAACTTACTAAGAAGCAAATTGTATTCACATATTGATTTTTGAGTCAAAAAGTACTTAAACTAACAGACCCCGCTTCAGACTTGACAGAAAATGATTAAGCTAAGATTTATGAATTTCTAAACTATGAAAACCTTAAAAACAAGATATTAACTAGTTATATCAACCTTTTTAAACATAAATCAATAGCTAAATAAGCAATAATTCTAGGTTTAAACTTTTTTCTACTATTTTTTAGGATTTTATAGTTTTTATGACAGAAATTGAAAAATATGTAGATCTAAGTACCTTAAGGATAGATGATGAGACATTGATTATAAGCACAAATAAACACTAATGAACCAATTAACGCAGTTATATTAAGCAATAAGCAAACTATAAGTAATAAGCATTTGTCTATACTAGTATTTTATAAGGACAAAAGGGAAAATAAAGGAAACTTTACTCTAATCCTCTTAGCTAAACAAAAGGTCTCAATTAAGAGCAGCTACAAGCTCTCCTAGCTTGTTAATAAGCTAGGAGTTAAGTCCATAGAGATCCTTCCCTTACTGATCTCTCTTCCATAAGCTTATAATTCCAAAATACAATGGTAATAAGATTTAAGCTGATTTTAAGGTAGTTTGGGTAAGATTAGGTTCAGTTAAGCTCCATCAAGAGCTTAGAGACTCTTGAGAGCTAATGAGCTTATTGGAGTTTTAGCTTAATAACTTGTAGGGAAATGATCAGCTTATGAATAGATTTAACCAAAAAGAGCTTAAATAGCGGATTTTAAACTACTGCATTCATTAATAGATAACTTGATAACATATTTTAAAAGGAAACATTACAAGATTTTTAAGTAAAATTAAGCTAAAATGAAATTAAGCTAAAAACTAGTCCTAAACGCTTACGTCTCGTGTGTGAAGAGTGTGAGGCTTATTTATAGCATGCTTGGATCCTTCAAGCCTACTTGATCTCTTTCAAGCATTTCAAGCCGTACCTTCATTTTTCATTCATTATTTGATTCTCTTTCTTGAGCCTGTGGTTCACATTGGGGAAACCTGAGGATTGCCAGCAATGTACATCTTTGATGTGACATGTTGTGCTATTTGTGAGAGGATTAGGTGCAAAAACCCTCACCGCCCTTTGTGCTTTCACATTGCTGCATGGGCCTATCTGAGTGTGAGCTTAAGTGAGTAATGATATGACTGATTTGACCTCTCCTTAGTAATGTAGAGCCCTTGAATTGACCTTTGGACCCCTTAATTTCTATTTGCCCTTTGTTTTTGACAGTGTGGTAAAATGGGGAAGAACATGATAGGTAAAATAGTTTGGCGCAATTTTTTTCTCTTTTATAACTGAAAAGAGGTTAAAAGGGTTTGAACTTAGGGAGTTTACATATATAGTCATTTCTTTCTCTTTTCCTATTTGTAGTTATAATATAACTTTAGGAAATTGCAAGTTCTGTCCTTGTGGTTTTGTTCCCATGGAAATGGGCTAGGTTAAGTGGGCTTTTAATTGGGCTTTTGGGTTTAATAGGATCCGGGTAAGGTTATTCAAGGTAGTTCAGGCCCAATAAGGTTTTAAGGGCCCAATAAGAGGTGAGGGGTCATTTTTAGACTTTGGTGAAACTTGGAGGGTGAAAATGGAATGTTTTGGGTTTAGTTGACTTTTGTTGACCATGTTTTGACTGGATTTGGACTGCGGGGTTGACTTTCTGGCTATCGGTTTGAATCCTTGGTTATCTTTTTGTACTTGCTATGATTCTGTCGTCTCTGTGCTTGCATTTTTGGACTGTTTTCTTATTGATTTTTGATGTATTCAGTTTCATGCTCACACAAAACACAAAATACAAGCTTTTTTGCCTATTTGTTGTTTTGGGTTTAATTGGGTTAATTTTAGGTACTAATTGGATTTTGTATTCTACAATCTTATCAATAAATTCTACCAAACTAAACCATTGTGTGTCCTTACGCAATTCACATGCCTGATAACCATAATACTTTAAAACTGCCGACCAAACTAAAACCTTTGAAAAGTAGCAAAGATTTTTGTTGAGAGAGTTAAGAGATCACAAGTTATAAAACACCCGATTTTCCCATTTTTCAAAGATTTTTTTCTCTTTTTATGGTTTTTCTTGATAATTAACTACCTAACTACTTAACTTATTTGTGATGACATAATGTATTGTTTTCATTACCTCATTGGTAACTTTTGGATATAGAACAAAAAGCACAATTAAGTGTCTAAAAGATAACTTCATCATCCCCAATTTTTCTCTTTTCCATTGCTAGCTTAAATATCTAGCTCTATGTAAATTTCAAGTATGACACTAACACTATTCTTAAATATTAATTGTGTCACTTACTTTTCCTCCCGCAATTCCTACTGTTGTATCTCAAGGTTTTTACTTAAAGTTCATATACCGATGGCTCTTTAAGATACTTCGTTTCGATACTTATTAATTCCAAAATAAAGCGTAACGGTTTAAGAACGCAATAATTACGCTCTAGCCCTTTTCAAAGAATAAATGTCATCAAGATTTAAGTTCCAATCGAGGCAACCAAAAATTTGGCTTTTCTTAGGCTAACTTAGCAAGGCACCATTCTGTAATATACCTAAGGTTTTTAAGACATGAATGGACCCTACCTCATTTGCACCATATTACCCTTAAGTCTTTAAGGCACAAATAAGACAAAAATTTGGCTAAATTATTAAAACTCAGTCCTTTAGAAAGGCTTACAACATCGGTCCACGCCTACGACAAGTGTTGGCATCAATTTCGACTTCAGGTTTTTTTTAACTTCCTAGACCTTTTAGAAGGCTTGTAACATCGGTTGTTGAGCCGGCCAAGATACAACAACTTTTTTATCAGTCTCGGATTATTAATGAATTCTTACTTTTACCCATATACCTAAGCTAATTTAAGAAATAAGCAAAATTTTCTTTATATGATACATATATTATGCAAATTAAGTATCATTTGGAGGTACTCCATCTAATCACAAAGGAACTAAAGAAACTTCTATTAGATAATTATTAACCAAAAAAAACTTACAACTTATTTATTAAACTTTATATAGGGTGAATACAAGCTAATGAGGAGAAAAAAGCTACAATTAACACTTATGAGCTGAAGAGAACCAACTACTCTACGTTTTATGTCGATGAATTATAATAACACTTTATTCATTTATTCTTCGCATTATATCGCTTAAGATAAGTATGCGACGACATTAGCCATATAAATTAATCGGCATATTTATAATCTCTTGAGATTAGCACAAGTCTTAATGTACTACATGATTAAAGTCTATGGCATGTTTAAGTCTACGTTGAGACTAGCACAAACTTAATATCATTTAATTCTTAAGAGGAGAAAGCTAGAACTCGCGCTACATCGTTTCGGATCGGCTAGTTCAAATATTCTTACTTTTTCTTACCACCGGGAAAAAAACCTACATTCGTGTCTTATCTCTTATATTATTTTTTTTATTTTTTTTTTGAGATTTACTTCTACAAATAAGGAACTAAAATTTAAAATTTTTTGCTATTTTTGTGGGCGTTTTTTCTATTTTTGTGGGAAAAACGGGTACGTGAGAACAAAACAATAAGCAAGCAACATCAAATCGATAGATTCCCTTCCCCAAACTAAAACGAAACATTGTCCTCAATGTTTAAAGTTGGGTCTCTACGAAAATCTAAGTCGTTTATGAGGTATGCAAAGATAAACATTAATCGATAATGATGAAAGGATATGGATCTCCCCAAACTAATTTCACACAAAGGATGAGAAGCTCGAGTAGAACGGGACAAATCAACCGGACACGAGAGGCTTCATAGAATTTGTTGATTCGATCCTACAAAAATCACAATAAACAAGCAACAAACATCGAGAAATCGGAAAGATTACAAGCCTCTCTCAACACAACACATTAGATACTAGAGAATAGAAAGAAAATAGAAAGGATAAGCATGGGGTGAACTCCCACGAAGCGGCTTATTTTTGTTCACCGAGTCGCAAGCTCGACTCGATCCCTGAATTAATTTGTCCTTAGGGAGAGCAAATAGAGAACTTTCATGGAACATACCACTGGCTTATGAAACGTGACGATGCCAGGGTCAAAAACAAAATTTTCACACCTAAAGGAGAAAATCAAAGGTGATTCATTGGGATAAGTGAAATATGGAAGAAAATTCCAAATGATAAGAGTGAGGGAATCAAAATCTTCAACATTGCTTTGGTAGAAATGAAGCACAAATTTCTTCAAACATGCATCTGGTGGTTCTGGCGGAGGCAGAAGATATGACGGTTCTTTGAAAACTAAAAGAGTCCCGGAGGAAATGTTCTCTTTTAAATTCTCCTCCAATGTAACAAGATTTTTATCATGAATGGCATGATAAACTAGGATACCCGGTTTGAATACTTTATCCTCGTTTCTGAGAGAATTCAAGGTAACATTAGCCGACAACTCCGCAGTGAAAGGCGAGTCGGAATCTAACAAAGGAAGTGGTAAAATACTTGATTCGGTGGTAGAGTTAAATGAAATGGTTAAATCCTTTTTGAAGTCCTTTGGTTTGGAAAAATGATCATTAAAATCGATTGGATTATCAAAAGTGATTCGAATTGGCATGACAATAGTATGGATTGGAACATCACTTGAAACTTCATCTTCTTTGTCTTTGATTTCTTCAACTTCTTGAGGACGAGAAAGAAGTTTTGGCTTTTGATGTAAGTAGGTTGCTAAGAGACAAATTATCTTTTTCCTTATCGCAATTCGAGTCATCATTTTCCACACAAATCGGACCAACGAGAAAAACATCGGCGTCTTCCAAGAACAAACCTTCTCTCCGGTGAGAGTATGGAAAGTAGGATTGCTACTTAAAACTTCAAGGGTGGAAGGGAGGGTAAGATCAATTCCCGGTGGAATCGAATCTATTTTAAGATAAGCTTCAAATTTACTTTCTTCCGGTGAAGTAAGTATGAAGGAAGAAGAAGACTTAATCTCGACATCCTTATCGTTCTCTTCAAAGAGAGGATTCATGTTGCTATATTTGAAATTATCATCGAATTCGAAAAGAGGATTTGAGTAAACTTGAAAATTTACTTCATGAAAATCCTTCTTAAAAATCGAGTCATCATTACCCGGTGGTAACGAATCAAGAGAAGCAAGTTCATCGGTGAACTTCTCGAAATTATCACTAGTCTTCATCGGAGAAGAACTAGGAAGAGGAGTATTAGTGGTACTGCCACTAAACGGATCGTCTTTTGAAAAATCAATGATAGAAATGGCATGAACAAAATTCTTTTCCTTGTTTTTCTCAGATTTATCGGCATAGTAAACAAGTTCTTCCTTTCCTACTCTTAAAGTTAAATTTTCTTCGTACAAATCAATGAGAGCTTTTGCGGTGCGAAGGAAGGGTCTTCCTAAAATAATAGGCACTCTAGTGTCAGGCTCAAAATTAACCACCACAAAATCCACAAGAAAAGTGAAACCATCGACTCTAACTACAACATCCTCGGCTATGCCCATCGGGTGAGTAATCGAACGATTGGCAAGCTCGAGTGTCATTCGAGTAGGAGTCAAAGCTTCAAGCTCAAATTTCTTGTAGATAGAATAAGGTAAAAGATTAATGCTAGCTCTAGAATCGGCTAAAGCACTAGTCCTATTGAGTTCTTGTAAAGCACATGGGATAAGAAATTTTCCCAAATCTTCGAGCTTTTCGGGGACTTTGTTCATAATGATAGCGGAACATTCAGCATTCACAGTTGTGATGGTGATCTCCTCGAGCTTCTCTTTGTTCCTTAGCAATGAGCTTAACCATTTGTTGAACTTTGGCATTTCAACAAGAGCATCTTTCAATCCAATCTCTAAACGGAGTTGCTTGAACATCTTTAGAAATTGGCTATGTTGAGCACTTGGTTTATCGTTCTCTCTCACTTTCATCCTCTCGGGGTATGGAAGTTTAGATTGATACGAATTAGGATTAGGATCAAGATTATCGGTTTTCTTTGCTTTTGGTTTAGGAACTTCAATAAAAATAGAATCTTCTTCCCCTGGAGGTGGGACATGTGCGGTATTTTCCAAATTTAGATCTTGCACTTTTTCCGTTGACGTCTTCGGGTTTTGTTCGGGTTCTTTTTGGGGAATTGAAGTAACTGGTGTAGGAACTAGAGGAATTGAAGGTTCCTCCAAAGTCTTACCGCTCCTTGTTGTGATAACATTAATTTCCTGACGAGGGTTAGTCACGGTTTGACTTGGAAGAGTACCTGAATTTGAGGTAGAGGCTGAATTTTTGAAATTATTACAAAGACTTGTCAACAAACTCGTGACATTAGCCATTTGATTCTGCAAATTTTGACCTTGATTTTGAACATTCTTCAATACCGCATCGTTTTGCCTTGTAACTAGTTTTCAAAATCCATTTTCGAAAAACCTTGGATTTGGGTTGTAGGAACCTGATATGGTGAAACTTGATAAACCGGTGGTTGATTGGTTGGTGGTCTAAAAAACTGACCTTGATAGGTTTGACGGATGAGAGTGCCGACCACAGTTTTGAATCGAAATATGAAAATGTTTCCCTTGATATCGGCCTTTGGTTTCCTTGGATGCTTTGAACTTTTGGTTGATTTGCAACCCGGTGTTTTCATTTGACTTGCTAAATTAGAGGTTGGTATATTTGAAGAAAATGCCAATGGCTGCGGTTTGTTGAAAAGTTGGTGGAGTGTCGCGAAGCAAACGAGGAAAACATTTTCCACTTCGGGTTTAACGGACATGGTTAAAATTGTGATTCGAACCACAAGTTAACACATACTGTCTCAACCGCTTTGACAGGGTCTGGGAGTAGTAACAACTAAAGCTTTTCATGTTCAGTCATCATTATTTTCATCTTGATAGTCCTCTTATCCTCGAAAGAAGCGAGCTATTTGTTGCATAATCGATAGAATTAGTAGCAGAGAGGTGAAGAATAAGAAAGAGGAGCATCCGTAGCTCACTCTTTGATCACTGTGAACGTACTCAGTTGAGTAACGAACATTTTGACTTGCTTCAATAATCGCAAAAACCTTCTGTGAGGCAATTTGTCCAAGAAGATGCCACCCGAGGCTGAATCTAAGCATCTTGAACGTTTAATTCAAAGAATTTACAAAAGTATCGAGAGTTGGTGCAATACCGAGAAGCCATGGTGAGGACATAGACGAAGGAGGTCCTTAAAAAACTTTCCCATGCTTCATGAAGGATTCGTTTGGTTCTTGGAAAAATTGTGATTTTGTTATCGAAGGTAATTTATTTTATGGTGGGAATGAATTGGTTTATTGACTTTTTAAACAAGGTTCTCCCAGTGTGAGAATTGATCTAGTAGGTTCCTTGTCTAACCAATCACGGGGCTTACACGCGTCCAAGAAGAAAGGACAAAAGCAAAAGCAGTTTTAACTGAAGTTTTCGGAACTTCTGGGAATGTCTAAAAACGTTGAAGTGACCTTTGTATAAAGGCGAATCGAAGGTGATTTGTTAGATCTGTCTATACCCGTAAAGCATATTGCTTTGCACAAGAATTGAATTAAAAGGTTGTTTAAGCTCGAAATAATTAGCCATTGATCGGAGTGGAACAACTATAAGCGTCTTCATACCCCTCGATTGTGTTGCTTGTAACATTGGGGGCCGCATGCGCTCGAAGTTTGCGGCCTTGGAACCGGATGTTTTGATCGACAATTGTTTCTTCTAAATCAAAATTTCAACAACTACCTGAAGAGTTTGGATAGTGTTGTCGACGTCTTCCGAGATTGAGGAACGAGTGCACATAAAAAGGAAAAAACAAAAAACAAAAAGCAAAACTTTACACTAATATTTTTTTAGCATGAATTTTAACGGTGGTACACGAAAGAGACTTAAACCAAATAATACAACTAACTTCACGGTAGCTCTTGAGAATTGCTTTTCAAGGTAGCCGTACCTTCGTAGAGACACAAATGGCAAGTGTTAAATTGAATACATTATGATTACATTTGGGAACCAAAAAGTTTCACCGAACTTATTATGATAACACCAAATCGCGTGATAATTGTTTATATTTTGTAATTTTTTAAAACCATTGTGATTTTTATTTCTTACTAAAAAGGAGATTTTTTTTATTTTTTTTGATTTTTCGATTTTTTTATATCTTTTACTTATACTAAAAATATAAAGAATTTATTTTTTACTTTTATAATTTATAATTTTTTTGAATTTTTTTAATTAATAAAACAAAAAAAGAAACTTTCCGAGGTGTGAAGTATCTTCAAACCAAGTCCGCAAACTCAAAACGGTAGGAATCCTGAACACTAGTCCCCGCAGAGCGGCGCCAAAAAACTGATTGCGAGTATTGATACACTAAAAATATATCACAATATATATAATCCAAAGAGTAATTAAGAAAATTACCAAGTTACCCTTGATAAAATTCACTCTTAAAAATATGATAAGATAAGTAAATATAAATCCGTATAATTAAACCGGCAATATGATCACCCGGGTCATTTCCCCAACGACTAGTGAAATTGGAATCTCGTTTAAGTCCGGGAGATATGATTTTGAAATAGAGCAAATAATGATTTGTATGATCTATTAACATTTTATAATAAAAATCAACAATTAATAATTGCAATTTAAAACAATTAAACAAGTAAACTAATTTTAACACCTAAAAATGTAAACTAAATTTCTAAACCTAGGATAGGACAAAAGAAAATTTTAGGAAAAAGAAAAACATTTTTTTTGGCTTTTTAGATTAAGAGATATGATTTTTCTAAAATTTAAACTAATTAAAAACTATAAAAAATAATAAATCTATTAAAAATAAAGTCCTAAATTTTTTATAAAAATTACACTAAATAGCAAAAATGTCAGAAATTTTTATAAAAATAAAAGCCCTAAAGATTTTTACTTTTTATTTAAAGATAATATAAACTAATAAAAAACCTAACCTAATAAGATTAAATAAAACTAATTAATAACTAACTTAGGGACTAACTGTGTAAAAGTCTTAAGGACTAACGGGGTTAAAGCATTTAACAGGGAAGGATTAACTAAGAAACAAGTTAGAACAGAAAAATTACAAGAATGGTCCCTGAGGTCCTAACCCGTTTTTTGTAAAAAGGAAAAATAAAACGTGTGTAAGTATTAAGTTGTGTAAACTATGGATGGATGAGCTAATGTAGCAAACTGGTTAAGGCGTTGGTGTTATAACTGAGAGGTCGTGGGTTCGAGTGTGGTGGCAACCCCTTTTTGTTATTTTTTTTTTACTTTTATGAAAAACTAACACTTGGAACTTAAAGAGGACACTAAAATAAGCTACTTTAACAAACGGGGCTTGAGCTAAAACTAAATAATAAGCTCTAAAATAGCTTAATAATAAGCTATCTCAGAAAGTGGGTGTTTGGGATTGTTTTCACTTAAACAGCCATATCAAACTCAAATTAAGCTTATTGTGAAAAAGAAAAGGTGTTCTAAAGAGCTTAAATGTTGCTTAATCTATAAAAGCTAAGAAATCTAAGCTAGTAGTACTCTTAATCAGCTGAAATTAAGCATGAAACTAGCTAACTCAGTAAATAGGGTATTAAGCACAAAATCTTAATAAGCTATTAAGCTCAAAAGACAAAACTAAACTATAAGCTTCTACAAACTAGTTAAGCTACTTATAATCTCTCTATTTAAGCCATAAAAACTACTATCTTAAGCTAGAATTAAGTTTTTAAGAAACTAAGTATTTAACCTACTGTTTTTGGTGTTTTTGGCTTTTAAGCTGAACTTTGACAGCAAAATTTAAGCTAGAAAATAAGCTAGAAACCTAAAACTAAGACTTATTCTAAATTAAGCTATAACTAGACTTAATATTACTTGAATCTAAGATCCTAAATCCTATTCTTACTTAACTAAGAATTAAGCCAAAAGTAGCAGTACAAACTGTGACAGCAGTACTAACCTTTTGGTTAGTACTGGTGCACTTTGCACAAGTGCAACACAAAGGTGCAGGTTTCCTAAGGGAAACCTTGCACTTAGACACACTCAATTTGTGTGTATAAACACAATGCAAGCAAGATCCAAGCCTTAAGGGCTTTGGATCAAAATTTCACAAGCAAAAAGATAGTCAAAAAGTACCCTGGTGTAAAAACAAAGATAATAAGCCATACCTTTTGAAATTTTAAACTCTGGCTTATAAAAACTAAATGAAAACTAATCTTAAATGAAAACTCAGCTGACTCAAGCAAATTGCACAAGTAAAATTTACTTTTAGAGGTCAAACACACTTATGCCAAACACCCCTTTACTACTATAACAGTTATGATTAAGCTACTAATATTTGAAATCTATTAAACAAATGCTTAATACCATACAATTAATAGATTAAAACATCTAAAATAAGCATGAATTATCAACTAAATAAGCAATAATCTAAGAGTTAAGCTATTTTACTATATTTTTTGTTTTTTAGAGGTTTTTAAGACAATTTTATGAAAAACTATGATTCAAACTAAGAAAGTCAAAAACAGATGAACTATTGAGACTAATTAGCTAAATAAAACACAAATAAGCAACAATAAGCAAGCTTAATAAGCAAATAAGCAATGATAAGCATTTAAGCTATAACTAATTTAAACTGAAATTAGAGAAAAATAAAAAGAGAGACTTACTTGAACCTTTAGCTAAACAAAAGGGACCAATAATGGCAGCTACAAGCTCCCTAGCTTATTAATAAGCTAGGGTATAAATCCTTGGGATCTCTTCCAAGTTAAGATCCCCTTCCAAAAGCTCAATTCCAATAAGATCCATGATAGATGTAAGTTACACTGTTTTAAGGTTTAGAAAGGATTAAATCTGAATTGATTAAGCTCTATTTCAGCTTATAGACTGAAAGAGCTTATTAAGAGCTTATTAGCTTATTGAGACAACTTGGCTTATTAAGATAGCTTATGAAAAAGAAATTTGGAGAGATTAAGGAAAACTGAATTTCATTAATAAAAAGCTTGCTTACAATACTTTTAAAGTAAAATTACAAGATTAAAACATCATTAAGCTAAGAAATTAAAATTTAAGCTACAACTAAATTAAAAGCTACTTGTAAAAAACTAGATATCGTGTGTGTGAGAGGTGAGGCCCTATTTATAGGCTGCCTTGGATCCTTCTAGCCTCTTGCCTTGCTCTCCAATCCTTTTAATCCTGGCCAATCATTTCTTCAATCATTTGAGCTTCAATTGTAGCCGTTTGATCAAATTGTGCACTCAAGGATTGCCAAGCTGTCATTCCTTGATGTGACAGCTTGTGCTTCCTTTGTGAGGGATACTAGAGCAATTTCCTTCTTTTCTTGTGCTTTTCTCTCAACAACGTGGCATTCTTCCTTTGGGATTGGACCAATCAGAGATGGGGAGTGACATTTCTTACTGCCAAGGTGTACTTGGACACCTAAATTGTCCTTTGTACCCTCTAATTGTGAAAACCCCTTTGTTTTGGGCTAAGGGCACGTTTGGGAAGATGATGAACAGTGAATTGGATTTACCCGCCCTTTTTTATAACTGAAATGGGGTAAAAACTCGTTTGAACTTTGGGAAATAGCAACTTGAGTCCCTCTCTTTTCTTTTTACTCATTTTAGTTATAAAGGAACTTTGAAATATACAAGTTTGGCCCTTGTGGTTTATGAAAAAGGGAAGTGGGCTAAGGTTTTGGGCTTTAGGATCCGGGTAAGGCCCAATTAGAGGTGAGGTGTTATTTTTGTACTTTTGTAAAACTTTGAGGGTTAAAATGGAATATTGTGGATCTTGTTGACTTTTGTTGACCAATGATTGACTGGATTTGATGGGGTTTGACTGAGGTTTGACTTTGATTCTTTGGCTTCTTTTTGTACTCTTTTGATTCTCGTGTCCGTGTTTGCTCATTTTTGATTGTTTACTTGTGATTTTAGATATATCCGTACCTGCACACACAAAACACAAATACTAGCATATTTTTGCCATTTTTGGTCTGTTTTGGGTTTAATTAGGTTATTTTAGGTACAAACAGATATGTGTATTCTACACTTATCATAAAACAAATCCAACCTAAACATTCACAATAACGATACGATAACGTCTCTATCGCAGTACACTCCAATTGATCACTAAGCCATGGAGCGTACCACGAAAGCCACTCCAATTGATCACTAAGCTATGGAGCATATCGCATCACAAACATGTAGCACATAACATATAATAGCCACATAAAGTCCATGCATCACTTTAAACACATTATCACAGTAATCAAAACATTTTCATACTAGCATCATTTCCATCCCAAGTTTAAAACGAAGTAAAAGTGGGACTATGAAACTCACCTGATGCTTAGCTTCCCAAAATAATCCAACAAAAGCTTCACAACACCTCACGAACAATCTAAACAATTAAGCACACGATAAACTACCATCAATTAGGCATTCAACCCAATATGATGTAACCTCAACTATGATGGATATCTATGCTATTTACCATAGCTCTATACTTGATTTAAACCTTTTCCAACTCCTACATATGCTATTTACACTTCAATGCTACACTTTATATTTTCTGGTTTTGAGCAGAATTTTATACCTACTTACGCGTCCTAAACGCACCACTTAAACACTCCCATAATTCAAACCAAAAATCACCATGCTACATATATGTCCTATGAACCTCTTATAGCTCTCCCAAAACCATCACCCTTTTACAAATACCCTTTTGAAATTCATTAATCCAAAGTGTCCAAAATTCGTCCAGAATCTGACCTTCTAAAAGTATGGCACTAGATGGCCAATTTAGACCTCCTTTCATGCTTAGAAAAAATTCATAGGTCACACACAATATATAAACTAACTTCCACGTGAGTTTTAGCTTCTAACTAGATGTCTAATTATTTTTAGAAAAATCAAAACCAAAACTGAAATTCGTCACTATTTTACACACTGATTTTGTAACACCCTTTTGACCCACTTCCCGACCATAAAAACTTACGAGGCCAACTTTAATGGAAAGTAGACTCTCTGAGGTTATCTCCAGTATGTTGTAAATTATTTATTTGATAATTTATGATTGAGTTATCCTCGTTACAAAACTGCCTAACTTTCTGCAGTGAATTAAACAACTAAATCGGACGATCTAGACCTAAATACACGATCAAATCTCATAACCAATTAAACTAATGATCAAACAATAATCATTACTTCAGAAACTTCCAGAAAAATCAAAACCCTGATTTATAAACCCTAATCCATCATGCTTAGATTACATTAATTGTTAATTAGAACTTAATAAAAATAAATTAAACATACCTCAAACTTGATTCTTGAACCCAAAAATAAAAACCCCAATTTTTTTCTCTCCTCTTTTTCTTGGATCGACCGAACACAGCAATAGGGGGGTTTAGGGATCTTTATTTTTGTATTTATAGGCTACATATTAATTATAGATAATCCCTAATTAGAATTAGATAATAACTAGGATTCCTTTCTTATTCTTTTCCTTTCTTTTTCCCTTTAATTTTCGTTTTTTACTATTCATGCCCTAAAAAAAATTTCTTTTCTTTTATTAATTAATTAATTATCTTTATACCTTAAGTTTTATAAAAACCTAAGCTAATTTGTTAAACCATTTTGCTTGAAAACTACTTTCTAAAAATAACTTTTCATTTCCAAATTCACTTTCTAAAAATAGAAAGTCTTCCAAAAACTCTCATATTTTAACAAACTCATTTCTTTCACAAATGACACACTTCTCATTTTTAATCCATCACCTAGAGATCCACATATTAACCAATCCAATTCTCTCAAAATACCCAATCAATTCAATTATCACTATAAGTGATTAAAATGAAATTTCTCCATCAAATAACTCATTTATCTTAACTTAACCTCTAAAACCTAAACTTATCTTAAATTACTAACACGAAAATACGTATACGTATAATTACTGACACAATTAACGCGAAACCGCTTCAATCACCGAAATCAATTCCCTTGTCACCAAAAGTGAACTTCACAAAATTCAACACAAATCCAATCCCAATGAGACGATCACGCTCAATGGATTGATTATCCAATCTCACATATCCCACACAAACACATATAAAGACGTATAAACACATAACCATACATTGCAACAGATACATTTAGGTCAACACTACGGTTTGACCAACCTGCTCAAGTCATGGTTGTCACAAATCGGGTCGACCCGAACCCGAGTTAGCCAAAATATTTCAACCCGATACCCGACCTTATTTAGTATTCGGGTAACTCAGGTTTACCCAAATAAAAATTTGGACCCGACTAACCCGACCCGAATATGCTTATTCAGGTTCGGGTCGGTCTTTTTGACACCCCTAATTGTGTGGATGGTTAGTCCCTTCTAACTTTTTGTAGTAGAGACCTTAACTTAAACGTGCCAAGTTTAATTACGTCGTGAGGTTGAGTAACGAATGATATATGGCCTTTTGAAGTTGGGTAATACTTCCTGTGAATTAACAGCTTTGAGTCACGTGCACATAATGAATTTTCTGTAACAATAGGTTAAGAACTGAGATATAAGGCCCACATTTTTGGAGAGTAGACTCGAAAACGCTCGACCTAGACTTTTGAACCAAGTGATGTCATTAGAAACTGAGTAACTAAATACTTTTTGTGATACTGTGAGTGAAGCAGTAGTTACAAAACACTTTTCATGATACTGTGAGTGAAGTAGTAGTCATTAAATACTTTTGGTTCTCGTAAATACTTTACTTAAACCTATGAACTTACCAACTTTATGTTGACATTTTAGCATGTATTTCTTAAGTACTTAGTTGCATGGCTAGCATTGAACTTCATGGAGTCTACCTGTGGTGGTTGCATATCATTGGATTTTACTACATGGACATTACTCGTTGATTTGTACTAAAATTGTCATTTTCTTTTGGTGTAAAACTATGACATCTTATTGTTGCAAACTCAATTAAATTTTTATCTATCAACGAGATTTTTAGTACATGTTGGATATTTCCTAAAACGACTTATTTATTTAGGTCGCGGTTAGGGTTGTTTGTTGCACTACTTTGTACTTTACCGAGTATATTTATTTCTTGAGGTGAGTCTCATATCCCCTATTTTACTTGTTTTGAACTATTTTGGGGAAGAATACATGCTCGTTTACAAACTTGTTTGCTTGTTCGTTTACAAACTCAAATATATGCTCGTTTACATGCTCGTTTTACTTACGAACACAAGTACTTTAAACTTTTACGTATTGTCTAAGTTTCCTTATTACCATGAAATCCCCACTATCATGAACAGTTAATTACTTTGTGTAAGCACGATGCTGTGAATAGATCTATTGGGGTTGACAACCCCTGTCCGGGTAGACAACTATGAGCTACCAAGGGTACAACGAACGCATTTCATTTGAGGTAGTACTAGGATGTTTTGGCAAAATATCGGATTTCGGGGCACAAATCTAAAAGACTAGAGTTCATACTATTTTTGTTAAGGTTTCGATGTCATGAGCTTAGGGCAATAGTATTACTTTTGTGTGATATTGTATTCGTTATAATAATCACTCTCGCTGCCACTGGAAAATCTTTGTGGTCGCATTACTTATATTTTGAACGTCACTGATTACTAAATACTTTTTGTGAAACTGTGAGTGATGCAGTAGTACAAAACACTTTTCATGATATCTGAGTGAAGTTGTAAGTAGTCATTATATACTTTTGGTTCTCGTATACTTTACTTAAACCTTATGAATCTTACCAACCTTTATGTTGACAATTTATGCAATGTATTTTCTTAAGTATTAGTTGCTATGGCTAAATTGAATTCATGGGGTCTTACCTGCGGTGGGTCTGCATATTCATTGGGATTTAATACTGACATTACTCGTTGATTTGTACTAAAATTGTCATTTTCTTTTGGTGTAAAACTATGACATCTTATTGTTGCAAACTCAATTAAATTTTTATCTATCAACGAGATTATTTTAAAACGACTCATGTAGAGGTCGTTCTCTTTATATATTGTGTTCTCGTATTATGAAGTAACGCTCCCGGTTACCTTTCCGTTGCATGATTTTGGGAGTGTTACAGATAGCCAATAGTCCAACAGTGAAAAATAGTGCAAAATGCGAAATTACAGATATAGTCATCGTGTGTAAGTCACGTGTGAGACTTAACGAGAAAACCTGACGACAATTAGGGTTTTAGATTGTGAGGGAGTGAAAAACGTAACATTGAGAACTCTGAGAGTAAGGCTGAGCAAAATCACCCGACAACCGACCCAAACCGACAAACCGACTGAAACTGGACCAAACCGAAGCGAACCGACCTTATTCGGTTCGGTCTTGGTTTCTACATTTTACTCGGTTCGGTTCTCGGTTCACATTTTACCTTTATTCGGTTTTCGGGTCAGGTCTGTTTTGTTGGTTTGGTTCGGTTTTGAACCGATGTTCACCCCTATCGGAGAGCATAACTTTAGATTTGAAGACCAAATGCACAACATGGTCTGACCTCGGGGACCAACGGTATAATTTACCCTAAAAAAATGGATGGTAAGTAACGTAGAAACTAAATTTGCAACCATAAAAAAGTGGAGGAACACATGATGATGCATTGGAGAAAATACTAGTGGCAAAATGAAAGCTTTCACTCCCTCTTCATCATCATCTTTCTTGATTGCATCTTCTTCACCACACAATAACATTAAGCTCTTGTCATCAAATACCAATTTCAATCTGAATCCAATCTCCCTGAAACCAACAAAAATTTGGTGTAAAAAAACAACACAAAATGAGACCCCACAAATCAAGAAAACTGATCAAACAACCCACAAAATGGAGGATTACAACACTGCCATGAAGAGAATGATGAGAAATCCTTATGAATATCACCATGATCTTGGTCAGCATTTATATTCAAACTCCTTTTTTTAATAAAATGGCTTAGGATTTATTTGTATTATATTAGTATCAGTATACTTTGAGCCCAAAACCCAAATGTAAAAAAATAAATATCAAGTGTACCCAATCCTGTCTTCCACGAGGTACCAGAGACCGCTTTCAGAGAACCTCCGGACTTTTTGCAGGAAGCGAGGATCGAACCCTCGCCCTCTGTATACGAAGGAAAAGGGGGTTTTCCAACTGATCCAACCGTGCTTGTTAAGTTATATATATTGCAACATGTGTAATGTCATATTTAATTAATGAATACATTACGTCTTACACATACATGATTTGTGGGATCTTCATTAACTATTGTTTGTTTCAATTATCTATTTATATGTGTGGTGAATATTGGACTAGTGTAGATGACTAATACAAACCTTTTTAAGTTTGTAGCTTCTTTTTTGGGAGATCCACTTCCACCCGGTGTGTGACATTGCGGTTTTGAAGTGATTACCTTAGTATAGACTATGCTTCATAAGTTTATAGGGTATAAGTATATAGAGTGGTAAAATATAAGTTTACATACTCCGTATAACAGCTTGAAATAGTATAAACATATCCAAAAGTATGCCCAAAACTGTGTGGCAGCATTGTCTTGGTTGTTGCGGATGCCCTACTTCATTACAAACCGATAAACTACAGCCACACAAATTTATGCACAAAAATAGTCTAATCAAATCATTTCTCTTTTAAACATATCTAGGATAAGCACTTTGTGAAACACCATCTAGGGTAGTACTTTGGCCATTGTTTATTCAATTGATAAGCTGGTGTTAGTATTACTATAATGGGCTATTGGGATGCTTTTATATCCATTTGCCTTTGCAATGCTTTTAGCATCCAGAAGAATAAAGTGTAATGGCTTTTTAACATTAATCTAATAAAGCACAATGTTTGTTTCTTGACCGCCAAAAGTCAAAATGGATTACAAAAGATACGAATCTATCAGAAAGTCACATTATTATATCCTTGGTTTATATATTTGAATTTTGTAGATAAAGAAAATGTGTTATAGTAATAACAAGATTTCTCGGATGTTTTCAGGCATGAATTATAATCTGATAACAGAGAATCTGATTGTTGGGTCTCAGCCTCAAAAACCTGAAGACATTGACCATCTTAAAGAAGAACAAAATGTGGCATACATTCTTAACTTGCAGCAAGACGGTGACATTGCTTATTGGGGAATAGATTTTGAATCTATACTCAAAAGATGTAAACAAATCGGAATCCGCCACATGCGCAGGCCTGTAAGCAAAATTTCATTAATCTTCAATAATCAAAATCGCAACTTTTTCATCCTTTATTTTATTTGGGTTCTATAACAAAAAGAAGTGGTTTTCTGATATACTATGAAATGTGCAGGCACGAGATTTTGATGGAGATTCGTTAAGGAGCATGCTACCGAAAGCTGTTTCTTCATTAGAATGGGCAGTTTCAGAAGGAAAAGGAAGAGTGTATGTACACTGCACTGCAGGTTTAGGTCGGGCTCCTGCTGTTGCAATTGCTTACATGTTCTGGTTCTGTGACATGGATGTAAGTTACTATTCTCACCCTTAGCTCTTTACATATTGTTGATTCTTTCAAAGTTAGTTAACACTTTCATGGCCCATGCTTTGTGAAGTTGAATACAGCATACGACACACTCACAGCAATACGACCGTGTGGGCCAAATAAGAAGGCAATTAGAGGCGCTACTTATGATTTGGCTAAAAACGACCCTGGAAAAGAGCCTTTTGAGAGTCTTCCTGAACACGCGTTTGAGAATGTGGCTGATTGGGAGAGGAAACTGATTCAGGATCGTGTTCGCAATCTTCGTGGAGCTTGATGGTTTACAATTACATACAGATGACAAACCGATCATGAGCAATAAAACAAGTTAGTTTATATCACAAATAAATGTTGTATTTTCGCACATTTAGTCTCATACCAGTTGCAACTTTAAGAGTTGCGACTTGTATTTGCGATAATTCGAATTTATAGATAATCATATTCAGCTTATATCTTTGGAAATATAATAAAATTTCATCTTATCAGTAACATAATTGATTATCAAAAGGTAAACTAAAGTCACCTAATCACCTTTTAGAACTAATTGGAGAAATTCGCCTGTCATCTCAAAAAATGTCTCATTAGCAACTACTTATTACAGCTTCAAACTGATAACATTTCATGCAAACACCCTCTTATATCAACACTTCACAACCTATTCCCTCCCTAAAAATGTATACTTATGTATTAAATTATGAATAATTTGCAAAGCTAAGCAAAAAAACAAAAGAAAAACAAAAAATTTGATTTAGGATCGCTCCAGATTTTGATATTATAAACATAAACTAACTACACAGAAACACCAACAACTATGTTTATACAACATAAACCATGCCAACTTCCAACAGAGACGCTGGAGGGACCTTTAACGCTACATCTGGGCCACGGCAATTCCTCCGTAAGAAATTATACCCATAATTAATGGCTAATCTCTTCCAAACCGATGACCCTTGTTTTGCTTTCACATGTGAGTGCCCAAGTATGAAAGCAGTCCCACTTTGTTGAGCCGCCAACAGATCTTCAAGTTCTTCTCTTATTTGAGCATCGACTGAATTTTCCGGTTCATCAATGGAGAATCGCACTCGTCTCTCTTTTGGTGCACTCATTTCGACAATGTCACCTATGCTCTCAACCGTTTGGAACCCAAAAGACACACTTACCTGCATTGGCAGATGTTTTGTTTTACCACCACATTTGTAACACTCCAATCAATACCGAATAGTTGTTCTAGAGTATGCATGTACCTGTTGCATGTTATCATCCACCTCGAAAGCTGAGGTTCTCAAGAACTCTGTGTCTCCGACCACCGCTAGTCTATGCTCACCCGATGATCGATCTGAAGCGCATGTACGATCCTCGTTACCTGCATTGGCCCACAATTTAAGTACACTTCTTTCACCTTCATATACTACAAGTAAAGGTGGCATATTGAGGGTCGGACAGATTGGTTAACGGGTCAAAATACAGATGTGGAATACTTTTGTACACTAAATATACACTTTGGTGACTTTCGACCCATTTGACCCGTTTCTTTTTTAGCTATTTTGTTTTTCATTCTCTTACATGAATTGACCCACATATCTTTTGAGATCAATTCACATTGGATATATCATATAGAATCGTTCATTCTTATGATATATAAGTATAAAATAACCTTGATTAACCAGATACCTTGATCACTATTTGCTTGTGGGCGGCACCAATCATAGTGAATAAAATCTGCAAGCCTTTTAACAAGATCAGTCTCGAACGAGTCCACATCCTGATGTACATCTCGATACCCATAACGGACAATACACCTATACGACCTAAGAGACGCGGGACCCACACGACCCAATAGATACCTTTCAGCCGGAGGGACAAAAGGAACAGGCACAGATTTCACACAGACAAAAACCAGGATCCGATGAAACGCAGGAAGATTCGTAACAAACCGAGAGAAATTCGCGGGAATACCCGAAGTTAGATCAGTGAACACCAGCCCAATCCCCGGCACTCTACAAATACCCAAAGTTGGACCCAAGGCTAGTAGCCATTCTAAAGAAACCTTATTGTGAAGGTCATACTCGTACTTTTTGATGGTGGCATAATGCCAAACAAACATTATTGTAACCAGAAACAGGGCTAATAGTATCGGAAGCCATGCACCTTCACGGAATTTGACTAAAGAAGCTGAAAAGTAGAGCAACTCTATTGAACCGAAAAACAATAAGAAAAAGAGTGCAATAATTGGCGGTTTATGCCAACAAATAACGATCACTAAAGATGTAAGACAAGTAGTCACTAGCATAACCGCCATAACAGCCAATCCTGAAATGAAACAAATAAAAACATTTATAGAAGTCAAACGGTCAACCTGAACGGATGATATTTTGTGGGACCTACCTGATGCGTTTCCCATGTGTTTGATGTCTCGGAAACCAATGGTGACAGCAATACATAAGACCATGAGTATCCAATTAATCTCGGGTATGTAGATTTGACCATGAATTTTGTCGGATGTATGCACAACTTTGACTCTTGGAAAACAACCGAGTGATAGACTTTGGTTGATGATTGAAAATGTTCCACTGATGATTGCTTGGCTTCCCACGACAGAAGCAAGAATGGCTATTACAAGCACAGGCCACCTCAAACTTTCTGAGATCATAGAGGGTTATGTTTAACCACTTGTTTATCAACATTATTTACCATGAGAAGGTCATACTAAAAGTAAATTACCTGGTACCGAGACGTAATAGCTGATTCGATCGGCGTTCTGGTGATTTCTTGATAAGTAAGCTGCTTGACCCATGTAACCAAGTATGAGTGCGGGGTAAACAAGAAATGTGAACGCGATCTGTGATGGCAGAATGGAAAAAATAAATTAGTTGTATCACAAATGTCAAAAGTCTGATTTAATTTTCATCTGTTATAAAGTTCAAGTTTACCTGAATTGCAGCGTAAGAGAAGTGGCCAAGATCTGCGAACATTGCTTCCGATCCTGCAAATGCAGTTGATCAGTAGTCACATAACTTTGACTTTGGAAGTCAAACTTATACCTACATTAAATCATAATTTGACATTAATTTCGTAACCCCATAAACACTAAAGTTTTCCATTCTCGAGTACTAGCTGGAAACTTGAAGCCAGTTCAGTTTCTTTTTAAACTTTTTTATTAGTTCTATAGACAAAGATAAATGCATTTGATACCAAACTGTACAAAGGATTAGACTTTTTACCTGTTATGCACAATAAAATTCCTCCCAAAGACATCCATCCTTGTTTTTTGGTCTTCCTGAAGAACTTTAACATGTAATAAGGGGATAGAGCTTCATAAACTTTTGGATTCCAGTAGATTATATTGTATAAACCAAGAGCACTGATGCATATCAGCCATAATAACACGATTGGTGCAAAAAAGAAACCAACTCGATGTGTGCCATAGTGTTGTAGCGCGAATAGGCACACTAATATGAAACAAGTTATAGGGATCACCGCATCTGTAAGAAGAAACTATTTAGAACACATCTCCACAACAATTCTAGAGAAATTATTATTTTAGATTTTTGGGCACTTTATTTACCACCCAGGTGGTTTGAATAAATGGCCAAAATGGGTTAGGGTTAAAATCATCGTTTTTTATTGTACATAAAACGGGACGGGTCAGGTTGACCCATAAACAGTTTTTGCCCATTTTTATCAATACTTAATGACTTAATGCCTGGTAATGATGACAATATCACGTTAACGTTGCCACTCAAAACAAATTATGTGATTTTCAATTCGCAATAACCAAAGTACCGTAAAAGGTAGCGTTGTAACTCACACTCATGATGTTCTTTAGACATGGATAACTCAAGGCCAGAAACTGCAGAGAAAACTGCAAAACAGAGAAACACATGTTATGCTTTTCATCATAAAGTCAAAACTTTTGCCATTAAAAGACATTTTTACCAGATTTTATTTTTACCAGAAATGGCAGGAGTAAGGAGTCCATCTCCAATTACCATACAAGTGCCCAGAAGAACCAAAATTAGTAATGCTGTATGCAAAAATTTATACTTTTCAAGCAACATTTTCACTTTAGAGTTGTATTCTCTATCGGAAGATTGCTCCAGTTTATATGTAGATACCGATTCATCAGCAATTTGTCGGTTAGGTAACAGGCTCACTTTAGCATGACGGCATATTGAGGAATAAAGTGCAAAAGTGCCACCTAAAAGGTGATCACCCAATTAGCGGCTGTAATTTCATAAAACGGATTATATTTTAAGAACTCAATATATGAACTTTAATCTACACTTACCTTCACCATTATCATCAGCTCGAAGGACAATGAACACATATTTGAAAAGAGGGACGAGTGTTAAAGTCCAGAAAATGAATGACAGTACACCAAAAATTTCTTCATTTGTTTCCGAGTGATGAATATCTTCTGCAAATGTGCTTTTGTAAACATAAAGAGGCGAAATGCTGAGGTCGCCATAGACTACACCAAGACTCTGATAAGCCAGCAGCAAAGTCGTCCTCCAAGAATCCTTCTAATGCATTGAACAAACAAATTTAATACAATTTTGCAATTGTGAAACTAAAGAGTTTAAAAATTTAGAATTCTAGTGATTAGACCTTAGGATTTGCCCAACATTTTCCTGAATCAAGATCCATGCTTCACCAATGCGAAATTACCAAGATTTCCACCAAATGCTAAATGCAGATCCCAGCTGAAATGATAGACATGCAAAACAAATAAACTTTTTATATACCCGAAAAATCCTGTTTTCAAGTAAGAAACAATAAATGTTAGCAACTCAGACTTCTACTTCACATTTGCACTATAAGGATCATGAAAGTGTGACTCATGTGTTAATAGACCCCATAATGGTGCCCCATACCTTTATTCATGAAATTGATGAACCAAGAAAGCAAATGCTATAATTCCCACTCATTGAAAAGTGAAAAAGGGCAAGGATATCAAGCAAAAGACATCATAATATCACAAAAAATAGAAAGATAAGTGTGAAGAAAAAAAAGATAAAGATTTGAACTTTTTTCCTTATATCCAAATAAAGAAAACATTTCTCTTGTGAGGAATGTAACCCATACCTCAGTTCCAATGTGCTCCTACTTTTACAAGCAACTTTTATCACACCAACAACAACCACCAAACTAAATTGAAATAAATTTTTGTGTTAAAACTTAGATACAAAGTAGGGAAGGCTTTAAATTAACTAGATTAAGTTTACTATTTCCCTTAATTATTCAACTGTAAGTAGTAATTATCAAATAAAGCCAAGAATAAATAAAAAAAGAGATCACAATCACATGACTCAACAACAATCATAATATGATATTATCATATCAATCACACCAAAATTGAGCCCACAAGATTTATGGCTATTTTGAGGACCACCTTACCCTCACACTCACTTAAGCATGCTAGTAATTCATGAAAGATACCAAACTTCCACCAACCTATCTAAGCACATAATCAATATTCTCGATAGAACCGTCTAGAATTAGGCATCAAACTACATCAAAAAATACTACCACATACTAAAAATGAAATCCAACATTACATATGATCAAGATTCAAGTAACTACCTTAAATTGATAAACTTTAATTAGGCTTACTTTAATCAAGGTTTATTAAAAGTAACACATTTACATAAAAAGGAAGAAAATGGGATGGAAGTTATGGAGTTATGGGAGGTAGGGAAAGCAAGACCACGTGACAAGAACATGGACCCTCTTCTTTCAATTTCACCAAAAATATCTCTCCTTTTATTTTTCTCTCCTAACATTTTTCTTGTTTAAGGATTGATCTTTTTATATGCTTTCAAGAACCCAAAAAATGTGTGAAAATGAAGGTGAGGGGTCACTTATATGTCGTGTTACTTGTTAGACATTATTGATTTCAATTCATTGTACTAAAAACAAAATACAACAAACATCAAAAAGCACCAATCTTTATCAACATTTATGATCATAAAAACTCATCAATACTTCAATAGCAAAAAAAGATTATAATTTTACAACTATTTGAGTAAAAAATTACAACAAACCCTTAAAAAAGCACCAATCTTTATCAACTAATTATGAAATTATGATTAGATTCACTTTAAATCACAAAGATTAAAAGATTAGGACACTAATTTGCCATATTTCAGCCATTATTGAAAATCTAACAAACCTATAAAAAAGCATCAATCTTTATCAGCATTTATGATTACATAAACTCATCAATAACAGAAAGATTACACCTTTACACCCATAAAAAAGCACAAATCTTTATCACTTAAAACAACATAAAAGATTAAAACTTTAACAACCTAATCACTACATATGATCAAGAAACACAAATCCCAGAAATACTTAACCACTATTGAATCAATTCCAGTATAAGAAAAACAAAAATAACAAAACCATAAAAGATAATAACTTGAACAACTTACTCAGTAGAAATGAGCATGAAACAAAAAACCCAGAAAACATTATCCATATTTCAGCCATTAATAAGCTTAGCTCTGTAACCCACCAAGTTCATTCATACATATGACATATCCACCATTGTTGGATCAATAGATAATATATTCTTTTATAACAGTATTGCTGTATGACTGTATTTGCAACACTAAGCTCAACAGGTTTAGTAACGAAGATTGGGTTTTATATTAAAAATTAATAATAACGTGGGATTAGAATAGTGATATATGAGATGGAATATGTTAGTGTCGGAATGTCTTAGTTTAGTATCATCAGTCTTTATTATGCAAATTGATGGTGGTGTTTTTTTTAATGAAAATGATATCAACATTAGGTTTTCTGCTTTTTTATAAAATAATAATATATTTGTGCAATTAATATTTGTGTTTAATGCAAAGAGTAAGGCGGCCAAGTTTAATAAGGTTAAATAGGATGCTGTTATTTTTTTTATTGGATTGTGTTTGTTAATTAAAAGGATTATAGAAAGTTGGCTAATCTTTTTATGAGGAATGTGTTTTATATTCTTTGTAGGATTATATTTGATTAATTAATGGACAGCTTATTTAAAGACATAAAAAACTAGAAAAGCTATGTTAGAGTTGACACTTAATATATTTAAGTTTTGAGAATTGATTTTCACATGTGTGTTCCGAGTATTTAATTGACAGCTTATTAAGCTTTTCGTTTAAAAAAAATAAAAGAACTAAAAAAAACTTTTAATTCGTTTGCGATTATATGGTAATTAAATCTTGTAGCAATGGGATTTTCATTCACCAAGTTATAGACGAAGGCAAAGAAAACAATAGATGAATAAAGAAACTATTTCTAACCTCTATTGTCAGATTAAAGGTAGCGCTTCACTTTGCATATCAGCGTCATTTTAGTTACCATTTTTTTCACTCACTCACTTTTTATTTGTTTTGGTCACAATCTTTTCAATTTTTATTAAAATATACATTAAAAATAAAAAACATTACAACAAAAAAAGAGGCCCATATTTTTTTCAACATGCCAAAGGCGAGCCACTCACCTTTTGTTTCTTTTTTATGAGTGTTCACTTTGACCGAAATAAAGATGAAAGGTGATGCTTGCCTCAATTGATAAGTGCTCACACTCGCTCTATTCAGCCTTACAGTACTCTTACAATACTCTGCATGTTTGATTAGAAAGACATAAAACCTTAATCACAAATCTTATTTTACAATAACTAATCCTCAAGTAGTATATGCCTCTATAAAGGCGGTAAAGCATATGGTCAAAAGCTTATATCTGAATGGAATTCGGCTTTTTCGTATCCCTTTGGATTCCATACCATTCGGCAATAAAAAGTTTACATTTTACAAACATGGTGCTCGATGCCAATTTGTTACTTATAACAGTTATCAATATAGATTGATCTTTAACAAGTTGAGTATAAGAGCATAAGATATGATTTGGTGTCATGAGTGGTGTCGTGAGAAAAGTAATGTTACTTGAGCATTTTTTTTCTTATAACACGAGAACTTATCATTCAGCGCAAAACACACTCCTTAATATTTCTGGTGTCATGAGACACTTCTAACCTACACATACACTACTAAAACACAAATACAACACATAAAACAAGCAAAAATGAAAAGAAAAAAAAACACCGCATAAGGTCGACCAGCCGAGACATGGTATGATTGTCGTGCCATGGAGTTGAGCTAATGCCATGAATGAAATATATATGTTCATGTGTAGAACTATCCAAATTAGTCAACTTTTTTTTTTGAACGTCAATTTATTAAAAAATAAAAAACTAACAAGACGTTAGCAAATATTACAACGGTTTTTTAAGCCAATCATGCTAAACTAAACATTTAGAACCTCTACAATTTGACCAATTAAAAGAACAAACACGAATATTATCAAATAAGTCACATTTCCTCAAGCGTTGAGAGTTAAATGTGACAGAATTTCGATGCTTCCATAAAGTCCACCAAGTTGTTGCCGAGATGACTTGTAAACGAGACTTCCCATCGCTTGGTAAATGAAGAGTATCAAACTAAGATATCCAATCCCGGCTCGCAAGAAGAAAATGCGATACGACATGAGGCGCGTATATATCTTAAGAAATATAAAAGAAAATAGCAAACGACGTGTTTCGACATCTCACCGTCTAGATATTATAATCGATATACCACTAAAGGGGGATTGACTGAATATCTAGCCTACGTCTTGAAAGATTTAACCGATGCGGAAGCCAGTCCAAATTCAAACGCCATAAAAAATATTCACCTTCCCTGAAAGAATCTTGCACCAACTTGTTGAAAGTCTCAAAGTGAGTAAAATGGTATCATTCATATGTTTTCTTGTATCACCTACTATAAACCTCCCATCTAGACCAATCTCCTATCTAATTTCATCTTGGCCGTCAATATTGGTAACCTGTTGTAACTCAGAATGCAAAGCTTTAAGTAAATCTTTTAAACGGCCAGAAACTATTTGCCTTTTCCAATTCATCTGTCAAATACCATTCAAAAAACGATCTTTAATAAAACAATGCGGTTGTACATCAAGACGGTATAGTCGATTATAACATTGATATAACGGGCAATCACCAATCCACGTATCAAGCCAAAATCTCACTTTTGTACCACATCCGACTTTGTATTTCAATGTATCTTTTGGAACAATGCCAAAATCATGTAACTTTTTTTATTGAACGACAACTTTTATTAAAACTAGCAATGAGCTAGAAAAAACCAATTACACAATAATTAGCATAGGATTTTGTAACCATCCTACCCAACTCAATTTTGCTTTACATTTAGCATTACACCATTGAAAAGTTAAAGTAACAAGTCTACGACTTTGGAAAACTTGTAAACACGAACGGGTCATGCCAAAATTTTATAAAAATTATATACTTAGGATAAATTGTGAAAATATATTTTTATAAACTTTTCCGAATTACATATTATCTATAGATGATAAATAATATATATATTTCACCGTATAAATAAATCAAAATACTTGTTTACGTTTTCTACTTACGTATTTAATTTAAAAACCGATAGTTAAGCGTGCTCGTATGAGGGAAGCACTAGCATGGGTGACCTTTCGGGAAATTAATAAATTAAAGATATAAAAATATTATTATCAAAAGGTTTTAAATCAATATTTAGGTTTATTGGGTAAAGAGCCGAACAATACAATATATATATATATATATATATATATATATAATATATTTTTATATATTTAATATTACTGTATACCAACAACCACATTACGATCACTAAAGTTTTTTATTTACAATGTATTTTTAAGTAAATTTGATTGATCATCCGCATATTCACATCATTTCGATTTCTAGACGATATACCTATATTCTCTTAGGTCGCCATGTGTTAACTGTACCGTCGTTCATTCCGTTGTGATCATATTCTAGTCGTTTACTCTTTATTTTCACCAGAATCGAGGGTGAGTTCATTGCCCCACTCTTTCTTCGTTTTGATTTATAATGTTTTATAACTTGGGGTGGAGAAACATTGCTTGCTTTTAAAATGAACGAGTACATACGTGAGAATTCCTTGTTTATGTTTTGCTCTAAGTAGGTTTAGACCACTATTGCCCGAATTTATCATGAATGTTAATTTACCTTTAAATCCCGACTGGCTATTGCGTTAAGTAAGCCTCGAATGAATAATAGAAATTTTTAGGACCTAATTATCCCTATCCAGGTAAGAAGCACTTACTAGTTCGAGTTTTCCAAGAACTAACATATATGTCAGACGTGTCTCGAAAACGGTTAGGTTGGGGATCTTTGGTCAAACACCTGATAAGGGCAGCAAAATTTTATAGCAATGTAATGCTACCTCAATATTAGCTTACTTTTGGTGTCATTGGAGAGTTAGCGCAACGTAAATTCTTGTTTATGTGAAGTTAATCTGTCTATATACTGTTGCATTATGTTTGATAATACTTGTGTTCACATTGATAATATTTGGATAATAAACTATGAATTCATTATCTTTTAATGACGCTTATAAGCATGTTTTTCAGGTACTTAGATTTGGATTTCTTGATGTGCTTAATTAATGTGGAGTCTACGTGCTAATAATGGATTCATCTTCAAGACTTTTATTATCAATCATATACTCGTTGTCTTTTGAACTAAATTACGCTCGCAACGTTTTAACTTTCATTTAAATCTTATATAAGACTTATCCATATTTTGTTAAATACACGAGTTATGATTTTTAAAACGTACTTTGTGAGTGTGTTTGTTCTTCTTGTGCTTTTGTGTTGTATTTATGACGTCACGCCCCCGGACACGTATTTCGTCCTGGCCCCGTTTGGGGTTTGACGGATTGGTATCCAGAGCCAAGGTTATAGAGAACCAGGTAGTATAACTAGGTCTGATCTATAACCAGTATGCGATCCTTACGTGCTTTTACGTGTGCCTTATACGTGCTTTTGCTATGGCGTATGCGTGAGTATCATTTTGCCTTGAGCATGCTATGTAATGGGTTTACCTCTGCCTTGCGTTTATCGTTCCCTGCGTTATGTTGCTTTGCGTTTATTTTTGCCCTTGAGCTCTAATTTTCTATGAGCTTAATTTTGCCTTCTGTTTATTTTTCTCTGCATTTACGTTTGCCTTACGTATATTTCCCCATTTACATATATGGAAGTTGTATATATATATATATATATGTATATGTATATATATATGTATATATGTATATATAATATATATATATTATATATATATATATTATATATGTATATATATATATATTTTATTAACTCTCCTAAGACATTGGAGTAAAACAATGGTCATGTTTATTTTATGAAATTGCGAGTGAAAACAATTTTTCGTTTACTTTTGGTCTTTAAAACTGTTTCGCGACTCTACATTATAGGGTTTTACGTAATTTTGGGATAAACCCATTGCACGTCTGTCACCGCCCACGATTATCTACTATTTCGACTTTAACACACGCTCATGTAGTTTAAACACATACGTCATTACGTACTCGTCGCTCTTGTATCACTTCATTTGGTGCCTAATTATTTATAATTCCTTATTCCCTTTTGGATTTTAAAGAAAATGTCGGCAAGAGACAAGAATGAGTTCGGCGAAGATTTGAGCAGTTTGTGGCACAATGAGTTGCTAATGCCATTGATGCTATTGCGACTTATGAGACAACATCCGCATGACCACGACTTGATTGTTGATAAGGTCGTATCTCAGGGATCCACAATTGACAACGACTATTAACAACAAGAGAATTGGGGGGAAACAATTCTAGAGTACGATCATGTCCACAAAACATCTTGCAAATGATGGCAGAATGGTGCGAGAACTACACTGCTTGAAACCATATGAGAAAGAAATCATATGCTTGGGAGTTTTGTAAAGTGCGATAACTCGTTAGGGTTGGCCACATGGAATAGGGTATTGTAAGGTTCCCGGTTGCTGCAAACATTCAGAGAGACCCCTGTGGCAAAACAAGGAGTTGTCTTTCACTTGTATCGATGAGTGTGGAAATCTGAGGGAATGTCAGGAGTGATTGCCCAAAGGACAAAGAATCAGAAAGAAAGACGTGGAGAAACCAGTTTAGAAGGGAAAAGCTCGCGAGTAACTCTTATTTCGCAAAACTAGCATATGCTTAATAAAGAAATCTCCCGCAGCTTACCTAGTGATTCCTAAGTAAAGCTTTTCGACTATGTTACCTAAGAGACCTATATTCGTATTTTCTTTAAATTCGTTGTATTGTGTGGATGTTTTAAAATTCCTATTAATATATGCGTTATGACTATTCTATCAGTTACACCTAAAGTTTCTATTGCCTTATGTAAGGTACTCCTTAAATCTATTACCGTCTTATAGCTCACTTCACCATTATTCTACAAACCGTTTTATAAGTATAAACCATTGAGATGTTATCGTATAAACTATACTAGTGTCGTGTTATAAACATAGTTGCCATCATTTATAATCCATATTTTCTTTCCCATCAGTCTACGAACCGTTTTGCTAAACCGCTTGTTAATCGCTTTACTATCGTCTTATAAACCATTTCACTATTGGTTAACAAACTATTCTGATACCATCTTGTAAACTATTTCATAGTCGTCATATAAACCATTTTGTCATGTTCTCATAAATTTTCTACTATCACCTCATAAACTATTTTCACAATTATTTTACAAACTAACTTGTTTTCATCCTTTAACCTATTTTGTCGTTGTTTATAAACTCTTTTGCCATAATTCGATAAATCATTTCGCTAATACCTTTAAAACTATTTTGATATCATTCTATAAACCACTTTGTGGGAATCTTTATAAAACCACTTCTTATCACTACACTATTTCACTGTCGTTTTTTAAACAGTTTAGGAACCACCACTTAAGTATTAATCATTCCATCATTTTTAAATATAACTAACTTTGGTTTTCACTTCTAACCCCTTTGGGGGCCATTGTTTTATAAATCTGCCTACCATCGTTTTACAAACTAATTCATTGTTACCACATGAACAAATCCGTTGTCTTTTATAAACTATTCCGTTTCCACCATGTAAAATGTTTCATTGACTTTTAGAAACTATTTTGTTGACGTTTTATAAACCATTTGATTGTCAGATTGCGTTAAGACCTATTGTTACTCATTATTATGAACCTCTTGTATTCACATCGTAAACTGTCAAGTTGATTCCTCGTAAATTGCTTTTCGTTGTTCCTACAAAATATCTTGTGTGCGGTTACATGAATACCTTGTTTATCATTTACTAAAACTGTTTTGATATCTTTACAATCCATTACTATTTATACGTTATATAAAATTTCTAAACATATCGCAACGCATCGACCGAATATAGCAAATCATCATTATTTTCCTAAAAATTTATGCATAGCCTGATCACCTATGAATAATTCAGGAAAGACTAATGTTGTGCTAGGGAGTAGTCATCATTTAAATTTTTTGTCAATGTACCTTACTTCCATTTTTTATTTTCTTTCTTTTTCTACATTGTCAACAGGTTTTTATGTACTCGTGTTTTATTAATATTTTGGTAGTATTCGTGAGTGGTGTTGCCTCGTGTATCGATTCGGTATTCATATTCATAATGCATCATAACTATGTAGATTGTATCGCAAACCTATTTGAGCATTATAAGAGACACCACACCCTTCGCCGAAAGACCGAATCACGCTCCCTATAGTCACGATAATTATGGATTGTAAGAACTTATAACGTAATAAACTTATCACTCTATTTAGATAATAACCAATAGAACTAGAATATTTCCTTCAATATACTTAACATTTAGTGAGGTAGAATCACATGAATTATGAGATTCTCGTATTGACAAAACTTCCAATGGACCTGAAATTAAAGCAAAGGACGAAATTATTGCAAGTACATGGAACCTAGTTGATAGAAGCCTCACCTCCGCTAAGATTAGCCCTTTTAGTGACATCGTCCCATCTACTGTAAACACTAAGTACTCTATTGAGTTAGCCGATGGAAAGATTATAGAAGTTGATACCAACATTTGAGGTTGTGTACTGAATTGGATAAGATATATCATAATCTTAAGCAGTTTCATCAATGGCCCGATATGGCAGCCGCAGTTCTCCACCTAAAGTCAGCAAATGCTTGACGTGTTTAAAGATGAGGCGTACGATTATCAAAATAGCCAACGGTTTAACTGGTTTCAATCAAAAATACCCCATTGGAAATTGCGAAAAATGTTCTGACCAATGGAATTTTTCACATAGTCCTTCAAGAAAACATGCAGTACGGACACTATTTGGGTAAGTTTGTTCATCGCAAAAAGAATTATGCCAACGTGGAGATCAAACCTTAGAATTTCAAATAGGAGAAAAGGCCATATTGAAAGTATCGCCTTGGAAAATAAGTGATACGTTTTAGAAAACGAGGAAAGTTGAACCCCAAATATATCAAACCTTTTAAGAATCTAGCTAATGTAGGAACTGTTGCTTTTAGACTCGAACTTCACATACAAGTAAGCCAAGGTTCATAAGTACGTTGCATGTGCTAAAACTGATGGAGTGTTGGTCTAACTGAAACATCCCATTCGATGGATGAGATTTAAATTAACTACAAGCTCCATATCATCAAGGAACTGGTTGAGATTATAGACCAAAAGTCAAACAATTAAGGCAAAGTCGTATTCCTATCGTTAAGGTTCATTAGGACTTAAGAAGGGGTCCCGAGTTCACCTGGGATCGTTGACAGATCAATTTCCTAATGATACCTCCCTTGTTTTCTAAATCTGTAATGGCACCCAATGTCATGTCTTAATATTTGAGGACAAAGCTTTTTTCACGAGGAAATGATGTCACAACCCGTAAATTTCCAATCAATATTTTAGCCGTTTCCGTTTGGTAATTTGAAAATTTAAAGTTTTGTTTAATTTTTACGTTTAACCAGGAAGTTGTCCCGCGTTTATCTGAGAAGTCATACCGGAAGCATTCCGAGTTTCAATTCATCGTAGTCTTTTGTCAGCAGACGCGTTTTTATGTTTTTAATTAATATTTAAAATTTCAGTAATTTACGTAAAGTCGTTATTCGTTTTCATTATTTGTGTGTTCGGATATAATAAGTAACTTATACTTGTGCATGGGAACCCTTGAAATTAAATCAAAGCATCCACTACTTCCCTAGAATTATGGAGACCAAAATGGTCCCCTCCCCCTTGGCATGCATGTGTCCAAAACCCCAAGCAACACCCTTAGGATGCCTTTCTTGCATTTTGAAATCTCTAAACAAGTCACCATTCCAAAGTAGCTAAGTAATGCCTCTTCTACAATCTCATTGGAAGATTAAATTGGTCCCTTCTTTGCTTCTTTGTCTCTATGCCGAACACACACACTCACATGCACACATATTGTGTGATTTTGAATCTTAGCCTACAAGTTAAGCTTATCTTATAACTTTCATTCCTTATTACAAATCCTCCTCATATAGAAATAAAAACACCACGCTTTTCCTTTTTGTCTCTCTTGGCCGAGCCTAACACACACAACACAAAAACACACATATATATTCACCATCTTTTCTCGATCTTGATCAAAAACCATTGAAATATTGTGTTCAAAGTTGATCCCTATTATATTCGGGTAGTTTGTAATACAACGTTTGGGTTGTTTTAATCTTAACCATCCTTCTAATCCTTCGTATTCTTGTAAGTCATCAAATCCTCATAAATCTTGTACTTTTATTTTTCATCTTGTATTATTATTATTTATACTAGTTGTAAAAACGGATTATAAAAGTTTACATTTTTAAACTACGTAAACCTTAAAAGGTTGTATATTGGTTCAAAAATAAGTAAAGTAAATATAATGAAATCATAGTTTTGTGATCGTGGTTGGGCTTTTAGCCGCGTCCCACAAACAAGGCCCAACACCATGAGCTTATTCTTGAACTTATGTGGTTCGGCTTATTATTGATTGGCTTATTGTGAGCTTATTGATAGCTTATTATTAAGTCGCGTGTTTATTATTTAATGTTTTGCTTATCAGACTATATGGATAAGTAAAACTACATTTTTGGACTTAACGGGCCAATGTCCAACATAAATACAATAAAACAAGGCGTAAAGCTACGGTGTAGCTTATTGAATAAGTTCATTAATAGCTTATTTAATAGTGTACGACTTAAACGCTATACGTTTAACTTATTTTGAACGTTGGACGTTACGAATAATAAGATTAGGCTTATTGGGCCTAAAAGCCCAATAAGGGTCCAAATGGTCTTTTGATTAAATAATAAAAGGGTTTTGACGATGTATAGTTTGTAGATATGAAAAGTGGATTGAAAGTGATTTGAAAATGGTTTTAAATAAAGTCTACGACTTTGGAAAACGTGTAAACACGAACGGGTCATGCCAAAATTTTGTAAAAATTATATACTTAGAAAATTGTGAAAATATATTTTGTAAAACTTTTCCGAAAAACATATTATTTATAAATGATAAATAATATACATACTTAACTTATATAAATAAATTAAAATACTTATTTACGTTTTCTACTTATGTATTTAATTTAAAAACTGACAGTTAAGCGTGCTCGTGTGAGGGAAGCACTAGCATGGGTGACCTGTCGGGAAATGGATAAATTAAAGATATAAAAACATAATTATCAAAATGTTTTAAATCAATATTTAGGATTTTTGGGTAGAATGCCGAACAATATATAAATATATATATTTTACTTGAACGTTATTAAATAACATTATACGGAGTATATATTTTTTATAAATATACATACCTTCAACCATAAAAACCGATCACTAACATTTTATTTATAAAGACATTTACAAAAGTATTTTTAAATAAATGTTTATACAATATCCGTATTTTTCTATCCTTCCGATTCTAAGCTGAAACCAATATTCTCTTAAGTCGCATCCGTGTACCGTCGTTCGTTTCCGTGTGATCATATCCCTAAACGTTTACTCTTTCATTTCACCAACTCGAGGTGAGTTCATAGCCTCACATTTTACTCGTTTTGAATATATGTTTTATAATTTGGGGTTAGAAACATTGCTTGTTTTTAAAACTGGACACAAGTACTATACGTGAGATTTCCCTGTTTACGTGTTGCCTAAGTAGCGTTTAGACCACTATTGCCCGAATTATCATGAACCGTTAATACTTAACCGACTGGCTAGTTAAGTAAGCGCAAATGAATAAATAGATCTATTGGGACTAATTATCCCTATCCGGGTAAGAAGCACTTACTAGTCCGAGTTTGCCAAGGACTAACAGATATATGTCATGTTGAAACTGGTTAGGTGGTATTTGGTCGGACACTTGTAAGGGAAAGCAATTATTTGGCATGTTATATGCTACTTTCCACTATTAGCTTCGGTGTCATGAGCTTAGCGCAACGTAAATACCATTTTATGTGAAGTTGTATCTGTTATAACTGTTGCATACGTTTTGATAAACTCGTGGTCCACATTGATAATATTTGAAATAAACCTATGAATTCACCAACTTTATGTTGACGTTTTAAGCATGTTTTTAGGTGCTTAGCTTTGGACTTCTCTGATGTGCTATGTGGAGTCTACGTGCAATATGATATCATCTTTCAAGACTTTATTATCATTCATACTCGTGTTCTTTTAAAACTTAATTATGCTTCCGCAACGTTTTAAATTTCATTTCAAATCTTGTAAGACTTATCCATTTTTAATAAATACAACGAGTTATGATTTTCAAAACGTCCATTAGTGGTCGTTCTTTGTACTTTGTGTGATGTATATTATGACGTCACGCCCTCAGACACGTATTTCGTCCAAGCTCCATTTGGGGGTGTGACAATTATCGCATGTTTCTTCTCCATTATTGAGCAAACTAGGGGAGTACTAGTTTCTTTTACTTGTTTTCTTTTCTTTTTATTTGTTTTTACGGGTACTTCTATAGAACATTGGGGACAATGTTCAACTTAAGTGTAGGGGAAAAATAAGCCTTAGAAACTATTCCTTCATTTTCCATTTGCTTGTTCCTTAAAATGATGGGTAATATATCGAAACATATCATAAAAAGGTAATTTTGACCAAAATTTAAATTTTTTTATGACACATACCGACGAAAACCGAGTATTAATAGCGTCTCATGGATAGGAATGTATATGACTAGCACAAAAACCCTCAAAATTTCACCCAAAATATGTGAGGTTCACCTTTAGATCTTTAGGAATTTAGGTATCTATTTTTGATACCCAAGATAATTTATACCTTTAGCTTGTTCGAGTTAAAGTTTAAATGCAGTCATATGTGTCTATTCCGTCGTTACAGACGTGTACGTGTGGTCTAGGTCGCCTTTTTTGGAACATTGGTATCGGTATTGAATTATATGAGTGTACCTGTAGTATATTAAATTCTAGAACTTATTTTTGTGATGCATCCCAAGACCGCATAGTGAGAACTAGGATTTGCTAGATAAGAGGCACTAGGATTAATCCATGTTTTAAACCTGTAATTGGTATTAAGGTCACATCGACTATATAACTATTCCACACCCTTGCCATGCACTCATTTTTAGTGCAGGATACCCCTGGTACACCCCTCCGAGACTATCGTTTTCACGGTTCTCGTAATTTTCTGGTTAAGCCTGACTATTAATGAAGGGCATAGTCACCCTTGAACCAATTGCTACACCCAAATCACCTTAGCCTACCTTGTATGTACTCGCTTTTAGTACATTATTGTTTTAACCCAAGTTAATTATTTGAGTACACGATTGCTAAGTCCTTATCCTGTAAATACAGTGTTTATGAAGACATTTGGATTCTGAATAGTAAATCATCTTAGAAGAATTAGGAAGGAAAGTAAGTATACCCCCAAAGAGCTCATAAGCTCCATGTTATGTTGATCCACCTCAAATTGGTCAATTATTTAGATTGTACAATATCGAGTATGTAAAAGTTCAAGTGTAGGGGTGTATCTATAAACCCCCATGATGTATTATATGTTTAAGCAATGATAGGGCAAACGTGTACGAAAAAATGTATATAAAAAAAAGAGTGAAAAAATATACGGGCTGCCATTTGCTTATGTCTATGTTTATATTAGAGTCAAGAAAAGAAAAAGAAAGAGAACTGAGTAGAGGTTTTGTAGATTTTTGTATATCTTTGTCCGAGTCTTGGCTTAGCATACAAAAATCAGCGTGTATTCTTATAAATGATTAGCTAAGCCTTTCACCCTAAATTGACCCAAAACCAACCCAAATATATCCCATCCGTTTCCATTTTCATTAATGTTATCTTACACCTACACCCCACAACCCTTTAAAAAGACCTCTTTGACAGTAATGACTAATACTTGCGCCTAGAGGTGGAGGTTTTGATAATCTTTTAGGACGTGACCGACTTAAAGAGGATCTAGAATCATCCACGTGGCGACGGAGTCACGACTTCAAAGCGACGCCGTCGCACCATTTTTACTATATATACAAAATCGATTTTAGGGTTTTAAGTGTGTAACTTTGTATAACTTTTGGTGACGAACCCTAGTCATTCTAGAAGCATTTTAGGTCGTTCTTAGGGCCTCAAAACCATATTGTAACTACCTTCAATCCATGTTTTAATCAAGTAAGATTATTTATCATTAATCATTCAATATGTCTATGTGTTGTTTGATTGATTTATGTTCTTGCTTTCTTTATAACATGCTAGGCTAAACCTGTTAATAAAAATAATGTCTAAAATCGTTATTTATATTTTTCAACCTCTCAACGTTTTGATAATAACAAAATGTGAAAATGTTTACGATAAAATTAAACGTTCACAAATTATTAATCGTAAAATTCCATTTCTAAAATTAGTAATCACTTAAGGTATGAACAAACAAATCATTAAGCATGATTAGTGATCAAGAAAATATTTTTCTCTTATCTATTATATTTTTATAAAAAAATTTCACAAAATTAATTATTCAAGATATTTTCTAATTAAAAGAAAAGTTTTATTAAAAACTTAAAATTTGAAATTCAAATTTTCCCCTCAAAACGAAAGCTTCTATACCAGATACAACATTCCCTACAAAAATACAAAAAAGGGAGCGTGGTCTACCTGGAGGCCCCCTTATAGGCCTGACGGCCCCCTTATATATCTGGGACCGCCGGGACCGCCGTCAGTGACCATTGGATTGTCCTGCCGATAAATACTGCTTTATTCCTTGCAAAAAATCAGACATCTTTGCATGAATTTTCTCACACTTCTTTCTCTCTCTAAAATCTTCTTTCTCTCACTAAAAATATTGATCACTAACATCTCTTGATCTTGTTTTAAGTGAACTAATCTCTTCTTCTCATCCCTTCCCACTCATTCAAGTGCAAGAGAAGAACACTCGTATACGTCAAGAAACGAAGTGTTGATTAGTGATCTCTCCTCCTTTCTTCTAAGTATCAAATCTCTATTGTAATTATCTTGTGTATTTGTGTGATTCGGATATTGTGTAAATCCAATAGTGTAGATCTAGTGATCATGTATTGATTGTAAAAGTGGTAGATTGGTTCTAGCTAAGATTAGGACTCGACATTTAGCTTAGTGTCGGAAAATAACGTAAGCAACGTGTAAACGGTTTTCTCCGCCTGAAGGGAGCTTGTTGACATAGTGAAATCTCGAGTAGGATACTCGGGGAGTGGAGTAGGGCGAAGAAGAGCTTCGTAGCCGAACCACTATAAATCTTGGTGTCTTGGTTTGATTGTTCCTTCTCTCATCTCTTTATATTATTGTGATTGTTATTTACTATTAGTTTAGATATTTATTTGGTTGATTCATATTGTTGGTTGGTTTAAACATATTACTCGAATCTAATTATTTTGAAAGCAAAGTTTTTAAAACGAAAACGAACCGGTAAACTATTCACCCCCCTTCTAGTTTCCACAATTGGTATCAAGAGCCAAGGTCACTCAAGATTTTTAAAATATACTGTATTTTAAAGCTTGGATCGATCTATAGATTCCGACAAATATCTAGAAGGGCAATCTATGCAAAGACCACCACTCTTTGAAAGTGATAGTTTTATTTATTGGAAAAATAGATTCGAGACATATGTTAAATCAAAAGATCTAGATCTTTGGCATGTTATTACCAACGGTGATTTTCAACCTATTGAACAAAATCCGGAAACCAAATTAGATGAGGTTATCCCTTTCGAAAAACAAAGTGATGATCTTAAAAAGAAACTTGCGAAAAATAACGAAGCTAAAATGGTTATTTATAATGCTTTGCCTAGAAAAGAATATGAAAGAATTTTCATGTGTAATACGGCAAAAGAAATTTGGAAAATATTGTTAATCACCCACCAAGGTAATAGTCAAGTCAAAGATAATAAGATCGACCTTTTGGTTCAACAATATGAACAATTCGTCATTTCCGAAGACGAATCTATAGATAGTGCTTTTGCTAGATTTAATACTATTATTACTAGTTTAAAAGCTCTTGATGAAGGTTATTCTAGCAAGAACTATGTTAGGAAATTTCTTAGGGCTCTACATCCTAAATGGAGAGCAAAGGTCACGGAAATTAAAGAGTTCGACTTAACATCACTATCTCTTGATGAACTCATCGGGAACCTCAAAGTTCACGAAATGATCATCAAGAAAGATTCCAAAATAGTCAAAGCAAAAGTTGAAAGGAAATCTCTTGCTTTAAAGGCTAAGAAAGAATCTAGTGATGAAGAGTGTTCGACTTCCGGAAGTAAAGACGAAGAATACGCCATGGCGGTAAGAGACTTTAAGAAGTTCTTCAAGAGAAGAGGTAGATTCGTGAGACAACCTCAGAACGACAAAAAGACATTTCAAAGAAGCCGAGACGACAAAAACGGTAAGAGTAATAGAAAATGCTTTAGATGTGGCGAATCATCTTATTGGAGAATGTCCAAAACCACCGAAAGACAAGAACCAAAGAGCATTTGTTGGAGGTTCTTGGAGTGATAGCGGTGAAGAAGATGATGAGAAAGTCAATAACAAAACGTGTCTAGTAGCTCAAGCATCAAGTGAGGTATGCTCTGAATCCTCTTACTTAAGTGATGAAAACTCATCAATAGATGATTTAGCATTAGATAACGAATATGATAAACTGTGCAAAATAAGTTTAAAGATAATTACTAAAAATAAAAGACTAAAAGCCACTAAAGATAGCTTAGAAAAGGAAATTAGTATTCTAAAAGAAAAAGTGTCTACACTCGAGAAAAACAAAGAAGTTGATCTTGAATGTGTAACATGTCATATGATTAAAATTGAAAATGAAAAGCTTAAAGAGGAAGCTCTTAAACTAACCAAGTTTGAAAAGAGCACACATTGCTTAAATGAAATGTTAAATAAACAAAAATCCTCTGGTGAAAAGTTAGGTTTAGGGTTCAATTCATTTGAAGCATCATCTATTGGAACTAAGGAAATAAAATTTGTGAAAGCTCAGAAAAAGGCGTCTTCTGATGGAGGTCCCATAAATATGGGCGGCCCCCTTAATGTGCAGGCGGCCCTCAAAGCAAATATTAGACCTCCACCAGGAACCACACCTGGATCTGAGAAAAGTATGTCTTTTCAAAAATCTATTTTGGGTCCTAGACCAAAACACATAATAGTAAACAATGTAAGAGTTCCCGTTGCTAGTGATAATGAAGTTAAGCAATTCTATAAGCCATTGTCAAAAACCAGAGTTGGATTTTCTAAACCAAATTTTAGATCAAAAACTCCACCACCTAGAAGAGTCATAAATAATTATCATCGTCCTAAAACACCACAACCAAAAAGAAACACTGGTAGACAAAATCAACCTCGTGGTTTTCCTGTAACTTGGAACAACCTCCCACGACAAAGTTACATGCCATGGGAAATGTGTCTTCCATTTCCACATCCTAACCAATTGCATCAAATGCAAGGGATGTTTAGCACTAACAACTTTGGACCCATGAGATATTAGGGACCAAATGTTTGAGGTGTTGCCTTATATAAATAGATATGTCTTGGAGTCGACTTGGAACCCGATGAGTGGATAAAGGATAGCGGATGCTCCAAACACGTAACGGGAACCCAAAGCTCTTCTCAAGCTACAAGGCATACAATGGAGGTAATGTTATTTTTGGTAGCAATCTTCGCGGTAACATCATTGGCAAAGGTACAATTTCAAATGACTCTCTCAAAATAGATAATGTAGAGCATGTAGATAACTTAAGATTTAATTTGTTAAGTATAGGACAAATATGTGATAATAAGTGTAGAGTAACCTTCTCTGAACATGATAGTGAAATTACTAAGGATGGTAAGGTCATAGGTAGAGGTATTAGGAAGAAAGGCTTATATGTAATGAAATTAGGAAATAAGCCTAAAGACAAAATTTGTCTTGCAACGATTGATGAAAACTCCACGTTGTGGCATAGGATATTAGGTCACGAAAATATGCGTCTCATTCAATCGTTAGCATCTAAGGAATTAGTTAGAAACTTACCTAAGCTTAAGTTTGATCAACACTTCTATGATGCTTGCAAAATTGGAAAGCAAACTCATGCTAGTCATAAGGCTAAGAATATAGTCTCAACGACTAGATGCTTAGAACTCCTTCATATGGATCTCTTAGGTCCATCCGCCGTACGAAGTTACGGAGGAACCCGCTACACCTTAGTCATAGCAGATGACTATTCTAGGTATACTTGGACTAGATTCCTTAAGGATAAAACTAAAGCCTTTGATCAATTCGAAATATTTAGTAAGAAAATTCAAAACCAATTAGGATGTACAATAGTGTCAATAAGAACCGACCACGGTAGGGAATTTGATAATGATGTGCAATTTGGAGAGTATTGTAATGCCAATGGTATTACACATAACTTATCAGCTCCGCATACTCCTCAATCAAATGGCATGGTTGAAAGGAAAAATAGGACACTTCAAGAAATGAGTATGACTATGTTGAATGAGCAATCATTACCTCAAAAGTTTTGGTGTAACGCAGTAAACATTTCAACATACATTCTCAACCGAATCTTAATTAGGGCCATCTTAGGAAAAACACCTTACGAACTCTTAAGAGGTAGGAAACCTACTTAAATTACTTTAGAGTGTTTGGAAGCAAGTGCTTCATTTTAAACACTAAAGACTACCTTACAAAGTTTGACCCAAAGTCATACGAAGGTATATTTTAGGTACTCCAAAAATAAGGAATGTCCTACATCATCCTAAATAAACACACTAGGAAACTTGGAGAATCACTTAACGTGACATTCGATGAAACTCCTCCACCTTCTAAGACATTACCGTTGGTGGATGATGGCTTAGATGAAGAAGAAGCAATTAAGGTTACCGAAAAGAAAAACCTAGAAGATGACATTATGGATGAAACATTAGAGATTGACGAAATAGTCAATATTAAGGAATCTAGGAACCATCCATTAGAAAATGTCATAGGAAACCTTAACCAAAGAACCCTTAGATCACAAGCCCAAAACCAAAGTAACTTCTTTTGTTTGATATCAACTATAGAACCTAAGAATGTGAATGAAGCCTTAACGAATGATAGTTGGATAGTCGCTATGCAAGAAGAATTAAATCAATTCATTGCTAACGATGTTTGGGAGTTAGTTCCACAACCAAAGAATATGACAATCATAGGAACTAAATGGGTGTTTAGAAATAAGTTAGACGAGAACGGTATTGTTTCTTGAAATAAGGCTAGGTTAGTTGCTCAAGGCTATAATCAACAAAAAGGGCATCAATTATGATAAAACTTATGCCCCAATTGCTAGACTTGAGTCAATTAGGATACTATTAGCTTATGCTTGTGCTCTAGAGTTTAAACTATTCCAAATGGATGTAAAAAGTGCATTCCTGAATGGTTTTATCAATGAGGAGGTATACGTGGCACAACCTTCAGGATTCATTGACTTTGAAAAACCGGATCATGTTTATAAACTAAAGAAAGCTTTATATGGTCTTAAATAAGCACCCAAAGCTTGGTATGATAGATTAAAAGCTTTCCTCATTAAACATGAATATACAATGGGAATGGTAGATAACGCTCTTTTTACTAAGAAGAAAAGTTCTAACCTCATCATCGTTCAAATATATGTCGACGACATTATATTCGGTTTGACTTGGCAAGACATGTGTGATGAATTTGCCAAAATCATGCATGACGAATTCGAGATGAGCATGATGGGCCACTAACTCTCCTTGACTCACAAAATAAAACAAAATGGAATATGGAATCTTCTTTAATTCAATCCCCCTAAATATATTAAAGAAATGCTTAAGAAATTTTGGCTTAAAGAACAAAACCAAAGAAAAACCCCATGTCCTACGATATCCAAACACACGAAAGACGAAGAGTGTGAGTCGGTAGATAGTACCAAGTATCGAGACATGATATGTAGTTTATTATATCTAACGACAAGTAGGCCCGATATCATGTTTAGTGTCTGCCTTTGTGTCCGTGTTGGGAATTATATTTGAGTTGATAAGACAAAACACGAATAAAACAAGATGGAAACAAAAGGACCAAAGTCGTCATTGTGGGATTCTACAAGATGTAGAAGAAAATAAAGATTTGGTCAAAAAAAGATAAAGATGAAGAGATAAAGATTTGGTCAAACTCATTAATATCTTTTAAATAGTTTCCATGTAAAGCCTTGACTAAGATTTGGTCAAAAAGAGATAAAGATGAAGAGATAAAGATTTGGTCAAACTCATTAATATCTTTTAAATAGTTTCCATGTAAAGCCTTGACTCCTTATGCTATAAAAGGAGGTCTAGGCATATTGTTTTAGTATCCAGAAAAGTGTGTGTTCTCAATGAGAGTCGACTAAAACAAAACGTGTGTGTGTACACGTTTAGTTAGTTAGCATAGTTTTAATAGTTAGTAGATGTTGTTATAAACATCAATGTATTAGTTAGTTAGCCTCAAAGATCATTATCTGGGATAGAATGAATAAAGAAAACCTTGAAGTAACTCTGATTTCTGTTTTATTATTCCGCTGTGCAAGTTTATTAATCATTGTTACTATATCCTAGATGAGTCTTAATAACGATCTAAGGGGTCATAAAGATCTCCACAATTGGTATCAGAGCCTCGTGGCTCTCGATATCTAGGATTGTTCAGGTTTTTTGTTGGTGTCGACTTTTATGAATAAAAGATTGTTGAGTTTTGTTCTGGAAGGTTTGTTTAAATGTTCCTAAAAGTTTCAAAGGCTCGTATTTTGGATTATTTGTTCGAATTGGTTACGAAGAAGGTTGTTTATGACCTATTTGAAGTTGAAGTGGAATTATTTAGGTTTGTGTTTTATCATACCTTTTAGGAGGAGGTAACTTGTTCGTGCTTATAACGTTGTGACGAAGACTTGACGAATCTAGCAAAGGTGTGTGATTTTTCTTATGGTGGCTTATGCTTACATTTCTATCACTTTAGATATGTTGTCTCATAGATGAGGATTTTCTCAAGAGATTGTGGATCTACTATATTTTGGTCTTGGTAAGTAGTTCGACGTTCGCGTGGATAAAACAAGATATAAGACACAAGTTTAGGTTGTTCTACTTCAGCATCAAGTTTGTTATACTTAATTTTTTTCATCAGTAATTATTACATAGAGCCTACAGAATTGAAGATTCAAGAAATGGTTAACATATGGGTTTCAGGGGAAGCTTAATGTTAAAATGTTTAACCATTTACATGCTACATCGAGGTGAAGGTTTTTGCTACTACTAGTCATTAGGAGATGATAGTTAGATAGTCGCTATGCAAGAAGAATTAAATCAATTCATTGCTAATGACGTTTGGGAGTTAGTTCCACAACCTAGGAATATGACAATTATAGGAACTAAGTGGGTGTTTAGAAATAAGTTAGACGAGAACGGTATTGTTTCTCGAAATAAGGCTAGGTTAGTTGCTCAAGGCTATAATCAACAAGAGGGCATCGATTATGATGAAACTTATGCCCTAGTTGCTAGACTTGAGTCAATTAGGATACTATTAGCTTATGCTTGTGCTTTAGAGTTTAAACTATTCCAAATGGATGTAAAAAGTGCATTCCTGAATGGTTTTATCAATGAGGAGGTATACGTGGCACAACCTTCAGGATTTATTGATTTTGAAAAACCGAATCATGTTTATAAACTAAAGAAAGCTTTATATGGTCTTAAACAAGCACCCAAAGCTTGGTATGATAGATTAAAAGCTTTCCTCATTAAACATGAATATAAAATGGGAATGGTAGATAACACTCTTTTTACTAAGAAGAAAAGTTCTAACCTCATCATCATTCAAATATATGTCGACGACATTATATTCGGTTCGACTTAGCAAGACATGTGTGATGAATTTGCCAAAATCATGCATGACGAGTTCGAGATGAGCATGATGGGCGAACTTAACTTCTTCCTTGGATGACAAATAAAACAAATGGAAGATGGAATCTTCTTTAATCAATCTAAATATATTAAAGAAATGCTTAAGAAATTCGGCTTAGAAGAATCTAAACCAATGAAAACCCCAATGTCCTCTGATACCAAACTCACAAAAGATGATGAGTGTGAGTCGGTAGATAGTACCAAGTATCGAGACATGATAGGTAGTTTATTATATCTAACGGCAAGTAGGCCCGATATCATGTTTAGTGTCTGCCTTTGTGTCCGCTTCCAAGAGGCTCCTAAAACCTTTCACCTTGAAGCGGTTAAACGTATCTCCTGATACATTAAAGGTACTACACACTTGGGATTATGGTATCCTAAGGGGACTGACATAGAAAGAGTAGTATATGCCGACTCTGATCATGCGGGAGATTATGTGGATCGAAAGAGCACTAGCGGTATTTGTACGTTTGTGGGATGTTGTTTAACATCTTGGTTCTCGAAGAAACAAACCGCTCTTGCTATATCTACTATCGAAGCCGAATACGTAAGCGCCAAAAAGGCATGTCAACAAGCACTATGGATGAAACAAGATCTTATCGACTACGACGTTCGACTCGACGATGTCCCAATCATGTGCAACAATAAAGGCGTGAGTGACCTTATCAAAAACCCGGTGCAACATTCTCGAACCAAACACATCAAAATTCGTCACCACTTTCTTCGTGATAATGTCCAGAAAGGACATATCTCAATCGAAAGAGTGCCGTCCGTCGACAACATCACCGACATTCTTACGAAACCCCTTAAACGTAAATCGTTTAACTATCTACGTCTTGGTTTAGGAATGATGGAACACATTCCATAAATGTTCCATTCCGTGTCATGACAACTTAAATACTTCATCCGAAGTACTTTATGCATTTTTAATTCGCGAAATGCAAATTAAAATGTCACTCCTATTTGTAAAATTTTCATTAAAAACTGAGTCTAAAACCCTCGCTGAGGGCACCCCCATACCCTAGGCGGCCCCTAATATATTTGGGACCGCCAGGCGATATGGGACCGCCATCAGCAGACACTAAAATTGAACACTTAACTAAAAATTTTCAAAACACAAAAACAAACACCCCCTTTCATATCTGCAGCGACGAACACGAACATAACACCCTAAAAACTCAAAATCAACCACTAAAACTATAATTGAAGATCAAATCAACACCTATAATCACTCACAACATCTTAAAGATCATCAATTGTAACTCATTTCATCTCTTTCAATTTGAGTCTAGGGTTCATGATGAACACCAAAATTAAAATTGGGGATTTTTCATTTTTCTTTCAATTTTATACAATTAAGACTACTAGGATACAATGTATAACTAATATGCTTCCCGTAGACATAGGATTTGCATACATTTGTGAGTTTGTTAAAAAATTAATTTCGGACCAAAACCCCAATTTTATTTTCAAATTACTCACGTTAGGAACATAATGAAATTGTGGTTATGCATTGTCAATACAACTTAAAAATGTTTTCAAACACATGCATAATGATCTCACGAACAAAGGTCGAGATACATAATTCATATGTATTTTTTGACATGTTTGGATGAGCAAAATCAAATTAAGAGGCGTTTGGATTAACTCTTAAGATTTTATTTTTTAGGTCGAGTTAATCGTTACTCCACATTTGTTACATCTAGGCATACACTAGGCACAAACTCAAAATGTCAACACATATGTAAGAGATTAAAACATGACTTTGATGGTTTATTTTAGGTAACAATGCCTCCAATTACCGCACTAGATCATCAAAAGACCCGAAACTACATTCCACTCATATCAAATGAATTCAATCAACCATTACAAAACACAATTGCTAGTCTTGAAAAATGATATTTTCATGAGGGTAGGGTTATGAGTCAAAATTTTGAAAACATGAGTCACATTCATGCTAAGCTTGAATAAATTGATTTTGATTGTTTGTTGAACATAAACAAACAAATTGTTCCTCGTTTTGTTCTCGAGTTCTATAGTCAACTAACTTTTGATTATAACTCTACGGGTCATTTTGTGGTCAAATTTGTTATACAAAGTAAGTCATTCTCTCTCACTCTTGAGGAATTTGGTCAAATCTTAAAAATACCGTTCAAAGGTCAAGTGTCACACACCAACATGTGGTTACTCGACTACTTGTCAATAAGTGTTCCTAGTAAAGGTCGTTATAAAACCACTCCTCCGTCTCTAAGTGTCGTCAAGTCTTTCATTCAAATTCCTCGATAAGGTCAAGTCACTCGTACTAAAAATAAGAAAACCATGGTCGTCGACAAAAACAAAATTTAACTCGCAAAATTCAACCTCATATGAAACCATGGGTTGATATCATTCGTGAAAACGCCATTTGTCTAGGAGGTCAAAAGGATCATGTCTTCGCGTCTCTTTATCATATGCTTTATTGCATTGAAACCTCCACTCGATACAACCTATCATTCTTCATTCTTAAAAGAATGGAAAGGACTCGAAACAAACCTAAGGAACTCTTGCCTTATGAAATTCTTTTGACTAGATTGTTCAAACATGTTGTGTCCGTCTTTTCCGAGCTAACAATTGATCGCTACATCTCACATGATCGAGTCATGCATCCCCTCGCTCCTTATTATAAGCAAAAGACGCGATCGAATCATGGCAAGAAAAGACCTCGTAAATTAAATGCTAGCTCTTCCTCCACCACTTTAAATCATCCATCCTCATTTCATCCGTTGGATGACACCCTTGATGAAAATGATAATGAATCATTTCATTCCAACTCTTCATATCCATCCTAAAATATCTCATCATCGTCCAATGTTGTCTCTAGAGTTCGTCAAAACCCTCCTTATGAAAGTAATAACTTGAACACCTATCTCTCCGAAACTATTAATCTTCAAACTCAACAACGAGATGCTTACCGGGAAGGGTTAAGGTCAATTGGACAAGATCTCAAGAACATGATGGGTGGAAAATGGAAGTGAACATGTTGGCATAACTACTAAGAGACTATTATTATTATTATTATTATTATTATCTTTCTTGTTTAATACATTACGTCCTTTATTATATTATTAGGACTAAAAATGACAAATGACAATTACATTTGACTTGGATGATTTTCTCCATCCTATCAACGTTCTATGATTATCAAATTTTATGAATGTGACATGCGAACAATGCCACTACTTGCTAAATGATTTGCATGATTATTTAGAAATACATAGCTTGATTTAGCTGATTCTTGAATTTGGTAGATGCCGAAATCACTAGACTTAAGAAAAAGGGAAAACTGGAAATTTTCACTCTTCCAGAAAATGGCCCCCTTAAATACCCGACGCCCTCTAATATATTTGGGACCGCCTGGTGATATGGGACCGCCGCCCTGGGGGAACAAAAATTTTGAGTTTGCCTCTTTTTCTGTATCTTTGACCTCCTACCTACATTCTCAAGCTGTCATTTCCCTATTTAGCTAAACCATCTTTGGCATCTTCTTCCATCCAAACCATGCTTTGCCATGTAAAACTATCCTTTCCATTATTTAAATCATCAAATTCTCATACCTCACTACCACCCTCACCTTCTTCATTCTCTTCTTCTTCATCATCAATGTCTTGCTCAAAAAACCACTTTAATTTCTCTAGAAAACTAAGAATGTCGGTAAGACAAGTATGGAAACGCAAAACATCCACTCCAAAATCATCACCTTCTTCCTAAAAAGAGTTACCTCTACTTTCTCTAAGAGTCTACTTACAATCTCCTTCACCACCATCATACAATCCCTTAAGAGATCAAATGATCAACCAACTCTACAACATCTCCACCATCCTTGATTTTACACACTAATCCATCTAATGCCTACATTCATGTACCGCCTTCACCACCACCACAACAAATTCATCCTCCTTCTCATGCTCAAGTTGAATTTCACTCAAGCTTTTGTCATTGTTGCAAGTTTTCTAGACACCAATTCCACTCCTTGAGAAATGAAATCAACTTCATTCACTTTCTTCTTACTCGTCCCATACTTCAAACTTGTGCCACTTCAAATCATGTGTCACCAACCCTTCTTTTTCCCTATTTAATTAATCATTCTCATATGATTAATCTACCTAAATAATCGACCTTCCATCTTTTGATTATGACATCTTCTACATTCCAAGAATCCATTAGTGTAGATCTATGCATTGTTATGTCTTTATGATTATCTACTTTGTATTGTAATGATTCATATAAATATTGTATGAATTTGTCTTAGCTCGTATTAGCTCTAGTTTTATTTTATGTTGTATGAATGTATTAGTTGCGTTAGCTATTGTATGAGTTTCTTGATTGATTAAATGAAACTCTTTTTTGGGTGACTTAAATCTAATGTATTGTTTAAAAGATATTTGTCTTGCACTTGTATCTCTAACTTTGTTTTGTAGCAAACAATTTTCGTAAGATCGATCCCTTAGTGCCCCGAACAAGGGGGAGCATACATCAAGGGGGAGTCTTGATATCGTCGATTTCTTTCTTCCTACAACTACTCGACGATCATCCTTTTTGATATCGACAAAAAGGGGGAGAACTGGAACAAAACTCTTTAATAATTTTGTAACTATTAATTTTATACAAAATGAGTTTATATTTTGTCATCATCAAGAAGGGGGAGATTGTTAATACAAATAATGTCTAAAAACATTATTTATATTTTTCGACCTCTCAACGTTTTAATAATAACAAAATGTAAAAACGTTTACGATAAAATTAAACGTTCACAAATTATTAATCGTAAAATTCCATTTCTAAGATTAGTAATCAGTTAAGGTATGAACAAACAAATCATTAAGCATGATTAGTGATCAAGAAAATATTTTTCTCTTATCCATTACATTTTTACAAAAGAATTTCACAAAATTAATTATACAAAATAGTTTTCCTAATTAAAAAAAAGTTTAATTAAAAATTTAAATTTTGAAATTCAAATTTTCCCCCCAAAATGGAAGGTTCCATACCAGATACAACATTCCCCACAAAAAGACAAAAAAGGGAGCGTGGTCTACCTGGCGGCCCCCTTATAGGCCTGGCGGCCCCCTTATATATCTGGGACCGCCGGGACCGCCGCCAGTGACCGTTGGATTTTCCTGCCTATAAATACTGCTTCATTCCTTGCAGAAAATTAGACCTCTTTGCATGAATTTTCTCACACTTCTTTCTCTCTCTAAAAACCTTCTTTCTCTCACTAAAAATCTTGATCACGTTTGGGGCATCTCTTGATCTTGTTTCAAGTGATCTAATCTCTTCTTCTCATCTCTTCCCTCTCATTCAAGTGCAAGAGAAGAACACTCGTATTCGTCAAGAAACGAAGTGTTGATTAGTGATCTCTTCTCCTTTCTTCTAAGTATCAAATCTCTATTGTAATTATCTTGTGTATTTGTGTGATTCGGATATTGTGTAAATCCGATAGTGTAGATCTAGTGATCGTGTATTGATTGTGAAGTGGTAGATTGGTTCTAGCTAAGATTAGGACTTGACATTTAGCTTAGTGTCAGAAAATAACATAAGCGACGTGTAAACGGTTTTCTCCGCCTGAAGGGAGCTTGTTGACATAGTGAAATCTCGAGTAGGATACTCGGGGAGTGGAGTAGGGCGAAGAAGAGCTTCGTAGCTAAACCACTATAAATCTTGGTGTCTTGGTTTGATTGTTCCTTCTTTCATCTCTTTATATTATTATGATTGTTATTTGCTATTAGTTTAGATATTTATTTGGTTGATTCATATTATTGATTAGTTTAAACATACTACTCGAATCTAAGTATTTTGAAAGCAAAGTTTTTAAAACGAAAACTGATTGATTTATGTTCTTGCTTTCTTTATAACATGATAGGCTAAACCCTCTTTTGTATTTACTTATGATTGCGTGAAACTTAGGTTGTAGATCCTTTTAATGTTGCTTCTTGTTGATGGATGTGCACGTTAGGCTCTAGAAAACTAGCCATAAGATATTAAATTGGCATAGACGTCTAGGGAAACGCGAGTGTGTAGAAAGGATACCATCGGTAACAGTCTTCATACTACCTTACTCCTAATATGGTTGATCCCTCTTAAGATATTTCACACGCATTTAATATACTCTTAGGGGCCTTGTAATAATCTTCATACTACCTTACTTGTGCGTTGCCTTAACGGAATATTAAATAGACAACGGGTTCATGTAATTCGTTCATGACTTAGGAAATACTTACACAGATCATCACAAGTGTGACAAAGAAACAAATTTAGGAGAAGCAATCTGAGGAGTAGTACATGATTAGGTAAATACATCTTTTTATCATAAGGATATCACCAGTAGTTTAGATTATATTTAGTTTAATTAGCTAAAGCAAACCAACCTCTCAAACCATGATATGTACCTGCTTTCTTAAAAATCTAAAAACATAAAAAGAATCTTCTCTCAACCCCTTAGAATTCTATTAGACCGTGTTCGAGCCTTCTCAACCTATTCCCCTTGAGAATGATAAAAACCCCTGAGTCTTGCCTATACTACACTACAACGGCTAAGTACACTGCCTAGGGGATTGTAAAGCTTCCTATGAAGTCTTTACGACCTCCACATCAGTTGAATTTATAGATTGAGGCACTATTTGACCCTGTTCGTTATCGCCATTATGTTCGACAAATGATCACCCTTGATAAACGATGTGCAAGAAAACAATCGAAGAACCTCAAAGGTTGATATTCATCTTAACATGAAATCCAATCCATGTCAAATGAAGATTGATATTCATACTAACACAAAACATATTCAACACCTAAAGAGTTTTTAAGAAAGCACTCGAAGAAACCCATTCTACCCAATCACAATGTTAGATCTTATTTGTTCGTCAAAAGCACTTGCCATAATACCTTGCCACTTACTAATTTTTCTACGCTTCTTGATCATTAGTAGAAATCTATACATTATCGGCTACCAATTTATATTGCAATTTTGCAAACCCTAACATTTACATCCTCACCACGCGCAAAAGCTGTATTTTTAAAGAACATAATTTGATAACATGCTCGATTAAAACTGTTGCTATGCGCGAGTGTCTTAGTAATGTTTTGTAATGTGGTGACGTTGTGTTAGGTACTTAGGTGGGTGATGTTCAGAAAGTATGTGACTATTGGGCTCTCCATGGAGGCTTAACGTTTTGGATTTTGTCTGATTGTGATTCTCTCATCTTGAAGCCAACACTACGGGTGTGTTTGGCAAGGGGTTTTTCAGGGTTTATCGGGGCTTGAGCTTTTAAAATAAGCCGACTTATAAAATAAGTCTAGTTTGTCACGCGGGCTTATGAAAGGGCTTATAAGTCATAAGTCTCTATAAGCCCTGATAACATCAAATAATGTCACATTTATACTATCATTTATCCCGAAGAAACTAACCACTTTTGTATAATTATTGCAAGAATATGTACTTAATTGTTTAAAAGTGTTATTTGTAGTAATTGAGGAGTGATTTGTGAAGACATGATAAAAGGTGCCTATTTTGGAGCTAAAACGAAGACATTTGTAGATTACTCATTCCTGACCAATACGCCGTATCCAGGAAAAGAGATATGGCATATCAGCGCAAAGTCTTCACAAGAAAACGCATATTTACAATTCCCAATACGGCGTATCCACCTTCTGCCATACGGCGTATCCATGAAGATAACTATTCAGAGATACGAAGATATTATATTTTCAGAATGTATATTATACTGATCTTAAACTTTACGTGTACTCCAAGAGATACACCCCAATACGCAGTATTGGCCTAGCCTAAAACGGCGTATCCAGTCTTTTTCAAAGACTATAAATAGAAGACTCAAAAATGAGTTTTTAGTGTGCAAAATCATATTCTTTATACCATACATATAAAAGATGATTTTCTAAAGAAAAGAAGAGCAATAAAGGTCAAGCATCGATCACGATTCCATAGAAGACATAATTTCCTTACCTCTTGTAAATCAATTTAATTTTTGTATCATTCGGTAAAATGTTAAGTTTACCTTGGTATAATTGATCACAGCTTGTATAATTACAATGTATATGGGCTAATAAACCCTGGGTAAATTGGCCAGTCTAAAGAAATATTTAATGTTTGGTATTGTTTCAAAAATCGATTTAACTTAATTTAATCGTTGAGAGTTTAATATGTTTATCTCATATACTTGTCAACTGTTTGAATATGCGACCTACATTCAACTGGTCTAGTTACGCCTAACAAGCGACTAGATACTAGGATATTTTCTCCAAATCGTTGTTTTATAATACAGGACCAATAGGATCACAAGTAACGTCTGTCTGTCTTGTCTTTAAATTAAGAAGCTAGATGGACCGGCAGGTGATCCGTAAGTGTTTCAACAAAAGTATGTACTTGATTAAATGATAAAGATTCAAAATAGGGAATTACCGTATAAAAAAATTACCATCAAACAGTCAGAGGTAAAGGTCTTGATGGGTGCTAGAGTTTAACAAGAAAATTCCAACATTGAGCTTTAAATGTCCTATATAAGATTATAATTAAACAAAAAGGATGCTTTATGCGGATTGTTAATTGTTACATGATTTAAACATGTCTAGGTATCCATTAGGATGATGCCCGCTAAGTCCTAAAGAATGATATGCCACTTCGAGATAAGAAATCATTGCACTAAATAAACAAACCAACATTTAATCGGATTTAATATGGCTAATACAGTTTTCTATTATTTGGCTTGCCTCGCTCTTTTATCTTCTAATTGTTTTCTTGCATGTTTATTGTGTTTAGAATTGATTATTGTCACCATAAAACTTGTGCCAGTCTCTTAGGCTGAAAACCCCCATCTATCGTTAGAATCGTATATAGCATAGGTTTAACAAGTAATTAGAATTAACTTAAATAGAAGTAATTAAAATACTGATAGATTATGAGGTTAACAACCTCACTCTTAATGTTCGACACCCTACTTAGCACGAAACTTCACCCTGATCGGGTTCACTGCCCGTTAAAGTGTTGTTTTAGGATAAGTCGGCTAAATATAAATGTAAAACTTGGTAATCAATAAATTGACCCTACATGACAATGCATCAAGTTTTTGGCGCCGCTGCTGGGGAGTGAAAAAGTTTAACCTTTGATTTTATTAGTATTTCTAACTATTAGCTTAAATTAATCTAATTAGTGTAATTTATTTCTGTTTGTAATTAATTTAATTGTGTGTTTAAATTCCCGCATTATTTAAATTATTTTCTAAGTATTCTGTTTTGACAGATCAACAAATACGCCGTATCCACCAGTTGGATACGACGTATCGACCTTTCCTCTCAGAACAGCGTATTGATCTACAGTCTAAATGACGTATCTGTTCTTCCATAAAATACGACGTATTCTGTGTAATCAATATGACGTATTTACCTTCAGCAGATCATACGGCGTATTCAAATTAATTGAATACGGCTTATTCGTTATCTGATACAGTAATAGTGTTAAATTTGATTTCCATGTTAAATTTTATGTATTCTTTCCAAAGAGCCTATCCTACTGATTTATTATCCTCTGTTTCAGGTGATTCATGACAAGAAGTTCCATTAAGGAACTAATTACACCTTTTGAAAACCCGGAAAGTGCATTCCGCTAAAAAAGGAGGCTCTACGAGACACCTGGTCTTGTAGAATCAAGTTCACCAGAGCTCAATTTATTTTCTGACATCAAAGAACATTTAGAAGAAGAAACTATAGAAATTATGATAGAAATAATGGAGCAATACATGAGCAAGACCCGTGGAAACTATGTGTCAGGAGTTGTTAGGCCCAAGATCAATGACAAAACTCACTTTGAATTAAAAGGGAAATATCTCAAGGAGCTACGCAAAAATACTTTTAGCGGTTCAGAACATGAAGACGCAAACAAACACATCGAAAAAGTCCTTGAGATCGTTGACTTATTTCATATTCCGAAGGTTACTCAAGATCAAGTAACGCTTCGCGTTTTTCCCATGTCCTTAACTGGAGCTGCAAGTCAATGGCTCAGGAACGAACCATCAAGTTCAATCACAATCTAGGAAACCCTAAAACAATGTTTCTGAACAAGTACTGCCACCTGCTCGCACAGAAAAGAAAATGGAAGAGATAAACAATTTCCAGCAAGAACCGGATGAAAGCCTCTTTCGAGCCTAATAAATATTTAAGGAACTTTTGATGAAATGTCCTTAACATTATTTAACTAATATGCAGGAAGTTATCTTGTTCTATAATGGGCTCGATGTTCCTACCAGATAAATCCTTGACTCTAAAGGTGCCATTCCCAATAAAACTGTTGCAGATGCAAAAATAGCCATCCAAGAAATGGCTGAATACTCCCAGAAATGGCATAACGGAACATCCTCAAAAGCCAGAAGTACTAAAACTTCTGACGAACTAGATACTATTCAAGCCCAGCTCAATAACCTTGGAAGAGAGATCCAGAAAGTCAACGAGAAAGTATACGCTGCTCAGGTCGGATGCGAACTATGCAAGGGACCACACTACACAAAGGACTACCCACTAAAGGAAGAAGAAAATACTCTTGAAGAAGCTTATTACATACAGTTTAGAGCACCCTATCAACCTACAAGCCAGTATAGAGTAGCAGGGCTAGGATTCTACCAACGCAACAACAGAAATTCTTCGTATCCTGATCGAAGACAAACATTGGAAGAATCAATGACCAAATTCATGACTGAGTCAGCAAAGAGACACGAAGAGAACTCGAACATCATCAAAGAGATTCGAGCTTCTATCGATGCGGCAATGAGAAATCAAGGAGCATCGATTAAGACCTTGGAAATTCAAATTGGTCAAATGAGCAAGGTTTTGCAAGAAAGAGGAATTGGAGGTCTGCCCGGCTCAACAGATTCAAACCTAAGGGACCATGTAAAATCGATTCCTCAACCACTAAATCTGATTTATCTGAGATACGCCATATGGGATGTAGTCCATACGCCGTATCGGGCTCACATCATATAAGCGTGTTTTCTGAAACAGTTCACTTCCCAAGAAGACTACAAAACTACTGCTGTGACGATTGAAGAGAGGCACAAGATATGAAGATTCTGGAAGCTTATGATCACACCTTGCCTCAAAAATAAAAAGACCCAGGGAGCTTTACTTTACCTTATTTTATTCATAATGTTTGTTTTGATAAAGCCTTGTTGACCTAGGAACAAGTGTGAGTGTTATGCCATTTTCTACCTACACCAACCTTGGTCTAGGAATTTTATCTCACACTAGGTTGACCATTGAACTGGCGGACAGAACAATAAAACAACCAAGGGGTATCGCTGAAAACGTGTTAGTAAGGATTAGCAAATTTATTTTCCCCATAGACTTTATCATCTTGGACATACCCGAGGATGACGATGTCCCTTTGATCCTCGGTCAACCATTTTATCTACTGCCCATTCCAAGATTGATGTTTACAAAAGAAAGATTACTCTAAGGGTCGGGGAAGAAAAACTTGTTTTCAAAAGTATTAAGCCCGCTACTAGCTTAATCAGGAGGGTCTTTATGTTGAAAAATCTTGAAACGAAGCTTATAGGAGAGGATAACGAGTCATTCGACCCAAATTATGGTAACTACATTGAATTAAATAAATTGGACGCGCCTTTAGAACCCAAGACAATTCAAGATGTTAATTTTGAGCCAACTGTTGTCAATGAACCTGATAATAAAACCAGTTCTAAGTGTTGTTATAAAATGAAGTTTTCTTACACGATTGGGTATAAAAATGTTAATGCTGATTTCGTCCCTTCTTTGTTCGTTAATTTAATAACCAGAAGCTTTTATTATTCTATAATCAAGGACAAGGACGATCACGAAGGGAAGAGTCCAGCCGAAACTCTAATAGATATACCCGTTTTCATTGAAAAATTTTCTATTCTTGCAGGTTTTATAATCATTGACAATGAAGATGTAACAAGCGATGTTGCGCTTGGCATGCCATTTTTCATGAAATACGTGTCATGCCAAATGGTTATGAAGAAATTCATTCACAGAGACAAGTGCGAGCAAATAATGGAAGAATGAAGAAAAAAGGAAAAAGTCAAACTTAACGACTAGCTGAAACAAAAGTGCTTCCCGAGAGACAACCCGGTCATTTTTAAATTGTTTGAATTGTTTTTAATTGTTTGTTGCACGAGTCTGTCTTCCCAGACACTCCATAGGGCGTATCGAACCCCTCTGGATACGGCGTATGTATGTGTCTGGACGTTATCAGTCTGTAATTTAATTTTAGTACTTTAAAAAAAATTCTACAGGAACCATACGGAGTATCTTAGGGTTTTGGGATACGACGTATTAATCCCTGTATAGTTGTGTGTTTAATTGTTTTCCTGCATTGTATATCCGAGATAGGAATTGCACTTTTGTCTTCTAATCTTTTATGCAGGACCTCGCTATAATAAAATCGACGATATGGTATACTCTGAAAAAGATGTGTGTTGGACTCATACAAAGCATTCTGAAGCCTCGTCAACACACTTTTTGCTCAAGAACTCAAATTGAAGAATCATACCGAGCAACATATCAGGGGAGTTCCTCGTTCTATTTCTATTTCACATGTTCTTTATTGATTTATCTATACAACGAGGACGTTGTTTAAACTAAGTAGGGGGATGGAGAATTAGAACGCCTACTTGTCCTTTCTTTTACAAATAACATGCTAATATGCTTAAATTATGCCAAATTTAAAATTTTTTCTAGCATAACTTTTGTAAAAATTACTAGCTACATGACCTCGCGCACTATAACCCTTATTGGCAATGTAGTAAACTTTAGAACTTGGCCTGGTATATCACTCGAGACCACAACGATGAGTACTATGGATTTAGATGGAGAAATATTTTTAACTAGTAAATTTCTAAGAATACACCAAAAAGCATATATGTTGTAAAAATTAACTAACTACATTGGTTAGTTAAATCCCATATAACCCTTTGCTTACTCTGACTTTAAGAGTAAGATCCCCTAGAAAAACCTGTTGAGCCATTCTTGTCTTTTTCACGCCATATGTTTATTTTCGTTACACCTTTACATCTTAGCCTACCCTGTAGATTAAGCCTACTTAATCAAAGTTGCTAGTTGCTTTTGTGTAAAGTCTTGTATTTTCTGTGTCAAAGTGAAATTTTCTATCTCTGTTATGGTCGGGAAATTTCACAATGCCATGGAAAAATATGTAGCTCGTGTATTTTGCTAATTTTGCGATTATGTATTATGTTCGAAGATGAAGTGTTAAAGGAAAAATTATCCGCAAAAATTATGATTGTGAAGACGGTGAAATTGCACCGAGGATTATGTTACTAAAACAAGGAAAAATAGAAAATGCATCAAAAAGAGAAGGAAGATTTATAGTCGGTTCGTTATATTTAAACCGGTGAAAATCTTGGAAGGATTGATTATTCGTGGATAAAAGTCAACGATGTATAGTTTTGTATTAAGTGGTCGATATCACCACTTTTGTAAAAGTATGTAAGTTTGGGATGTAAGGGAAGTTGACCATTATGGGAACGCCAACTTAGGTTGTCTTTGTCTTTTCTATGATTGAGGCATTTGTATATATTTCGAGTCTTTATCATGGAACGGTCGGGAAAAGTTACTAGTAACTACCTTATTTGTTCAAGCTTAATCTATTTGTTTTGTGAATTTTATTTAACAACAGTTTACTTCCCATTCCTAGCAACTAACCTTGGGTTTTACTCGAATGAGGTTGGATTGGGTCATGCATGTCTATTCCGTCGTTACAGCCATGTATGTGTGATTTAGCCGCCTTGTTGGTTTATTACTTTTGGTAAAAACTAGAAGGTCCTTACCCTATATCATTCTTCATCCTAACCTTTGGTTAAGCTCAAATGAAGATGTGTTCGAACACACATGTCTATTCTGTCGTTACGGCCGTGTATGTGTGCTTTAGCTGCCTTGTTGGTGTGGTACTATCGGTGAAAGATTGTTATAATGATTTACCCTTAGCCTTATATAAAAACCCAATTTACCTTTTTAACTTGTTTCTCCTTAGCTCTAGTGGTGGAGATGTGTATCCTTGCCAAGATTATGATACGAAGCTAATCACGACCGAGCAATTGAGCATACCACTTAAATGTTACACCCTAGATTAGTTGAGTGATCTGAGTGATTTCAATTCTATATTTCGTGAGGTGATTGGTCTTGTACAGGTGATTAAAACAAAAGAAGTGCTTAAACGGAAAAATGCTTGACTTCGGTTAGGATACATTTTAAATATAATCTAGAGTCTACTTGAGAATAAGTAGGATTCAAGTGGGGGGATATTTGATAACATCAAATAACGTCACATTTATACCATCATTTATCCCGAATAAACTAACCACTTTTGTATAATTATTGCATGAATGTGTACTTAATTGTTTAAAAGTGTTATTTGCAGTAATTGAGGAGAAGGGAAGTTGACCGTTATGGGAACGCCAACTTAGGTTGTCTTTGTCTTTTCTATGATCGAGGTGTTTGTATATATTTTGAGTCTTTATCATGGAACGGTCAGGAAAAGTTACTAGCAACTACCTTATTTGTTCAAGCTTAATCTATTTGTTTTGTAAATTTTATTTAACAACAATTTACTTCCCATTCCTAGCAACTAACATTGGGTTTTACTCGAATGAGGTTGGATTGGGTCATGCATGTCTATTCCGTCGTTACAGCCATGTATGTGTGATTTAGCCGCCTTGTTGGTTTATTACTTTTGGTAAAAACTAGAAGGTCCTTACCCCAATATTCTTCATTTCCATAACCTTTGGTTAAGCTCATGAAGATGTGTTCGATCACACATGTCTAATTCTGTCGTTATGGCCATGTATATGTGCTTCAGCTGCCTTGTTGGTGTGGTACTATCGGTGAAAGATTGTTATAATGATTTACCCTTAGCCTTATATAAAAACCCAATTTACCTTTTTGACTTGTTTCTCCTTAGCTCTAGTGGTGGAGATGTGTATCCTTGCCAAGATTATGATAGGAAGCTAATCATGACCGAGCAATTGAGCATACCACTTAAATGTTACACCCTAGATTAGTTGGGTGATCTGAGTGATTTCAATTCCATATTTCGTGAGGTGCTTGGTCTTGTACAGGTGATTAAAACAAAAGAAGTGCTTAAACGGAAAAATCCTTGACTTCAGTTATGATACATTTTCAATATAATCTAGAGTCTACTTGAGAACAAGTAGGATTCAAGTGGGGGGATATTTGATAACATCAAATAACGTCACATTTATACCATCATTTATCTCGAATAAACTAACCACTTTTGTATAACTATTACAAGAATGTGTACATAATTGTTTAAAAGTGTTATTTGCAGTAATTGAGGAGTGATTTGTTAAGACATGCTAAAAGGCACCAATTTTGGAGCTAAAACGAAGACATTTGAAGATTACTCATTTCTGACCAATATGCCGTATCTAGGAAAAGAGATACCGCGTATCAGCGCCAAGTCTTCACAAGAAAACGCGTATTCACAATTCCCAATACATCGTATCCACCTTCTGCCATACGCCGTATCCATGAAGATAACTATTTAGAGATACGATGATATTATATTTTGGGAATGTATATTATACTAATCTTAAACTTTGCGCGCACTCCAAGGGATACACCCTAATATGTCGTGTTGGCCTAGCCCAATACGGCGTATCTAACCTTTTTCAGAGACTATAAATAGAAGACTCAAAAACGAGTTTTTAGTGTGCAAAATCATATTCTTCATACCATACACATAAAAGACGATTTTTTGAAGAAAAGAAGAGCAATAAAGGTCAAGCATCGATCACGATTCCATAGAAGACACCGTGTAATTTCCAACTCTTGTAATCATTTCATTTTTGGTATCGTTTGGTGAAATGTTTTGTTTACCTTGGTTAATTGATCACGCTTGTATAATTACAATGGTTATGGGCTAATACCATTGGGTATTAGCCATCTTAATGAAGATTTATTGTTTGGTTTGTTTTAAAATCGATTTACTTAATTTATCATTGAGAGTTTAATTATGTTTAATACATGATACTTGTCTATGTGTTTGAATATACGACCTATCATTCAACTGGGTCTAGTAACGCCTAACATGCGAGCTAGATACGGAGATAGCTCTCCATGTAGCACCCCCAAAAATGTGTCGCAGCGGAAATATGTCCGAGGGCGTTACTTCATAATACAACATCACAAGATACAAGAGAACGACCTCTAAATGTGTTGTTTGAAAATTAATCTCGTTGATTTTCTTGAAATTGATATAACATTTGTCCCATAATTGCATCACAATAAAAAGCTTGAAAGCAACACAACGAGATTTGATCATTTGTATCTAAGTAGAAATCCATGTATGAAATCTTCAAATTTTAGACTCCAATGCACATCAAGAAAGCCAAGCATCTAATTCACTTGAGAAAAACATGCTTAAAAGGGTCAACATAAAGTTGGTGAGTTCATAGATTTTTGTAAATGTAAATGATGGATCAAATATTTGTAAAGCGTGCATAACTATTTCAATCCTTATAATAGTCACCAAAAATGTATGTATGAAAGTTGGACCGCAATTGTTCAAAGTATGCATGATAATTAAAACAATCACGAAATGTTTCAAGTATGTATTGCCCAATGAGTGATTACGATTACTCTAAGTTCATGAAACCGATGCACTATGTACCCATCGTAGGTGTTCCCTCCAAGAACACCCGGGCGGTATTGAAAACCATATGTACCCATCGCAGGTGTCCCTTCCAAGAACATCCGGGAAGTAATAAATATGTACCCCTCGCAGGTGTCCCCTCCAAGAACACCCGGGCAGTAACGAATATGTACCCCTCGCAGGTGTCCCCTCCAAGAATACCCAGGTATTTACTTGTAGTTATCCGTTCAATCCGCTTAAGCTAATCCATAATCATTTCAAAAGTAAAGTATGTATTTGTGACCAAAAATGAAGTCAAGTAATGTATCTCATAGCGAGCTATGTAAATGAGTGTGTAAACCAATTTGTAATCAACCATGTAAATGCATTTGCAAACAAGCATGTTCTCACCCCAAAAGTATATGTAAAACAAGTAAAACATGGGGCTATAAACTCACCTCGATGATGTAGAACGATTGGCAAGAATGCACATATTAAGCATAACACAAACGGGAACCAGAACGGCTCGACCAAGAAGCTACGGTTTATCTTAACGGCTATGATCCACTAGCCTAGGATAATGTATTTGGGTTTTCCGATGGATGATTACATCAACGCGACACGTTGATAGAAGATTTAGATTGCAAGTTGTAATGGTTTGGTGGTTGGTTAAATAGAATAAGTCAAAAGTATATATAATTCATATGGTGAATTATATAACAATGTATGTAATATATTTCGTATATATATTACATATGAAAATTAAACATGTATATAATTCATATGGTGAATTATATAACAAAGACAAACAGTCAATAAATAATCGGGGTATATAATACTTTGCAAGTATTACATAAGAAACGTGAGAAAATAGTTGAACAAAATATTTTGACACGTGTTCGAAAATCACCAATTTAATTAAAAAAAGTTCTTGTGTAAAAGTAACTACACGTTTTTAAGTTACGAATCAAGTAACAATGTTTTCAAAGCTTTTATAAAAGTTATACTTTTATCTTCTAGTCGGAAATATTTTAAAATCTTAATTTATAATTTAGTATTTTGTATCCTTGACGGATTTCTATAATAATAGAATTATAGTGAAAATTACTAAGTATAGTAATTTATAGAAATTTCGACATGCCCTATTCATTTATAAAACGTTTCCTATTTTTACAAAACATAATGTTTTTCCCTTTTTCAATCAATCCATGTTGCAAAATATACGCGGGTTTTAATATGTAACGAATCTAAACAAAATAATAAATAGCACATCTATTTAACCATTAAAACACCATTAGATCCGGTTTTATATTTATAAAATCTTACGATATATTTATTAGTCGATTTATATAAATCAAACACACCCTAAAGGTTGTTTCGGCTCACCCAAACACACCCCTTAAGGTTTTCTGCTCACCCAAACACACCCTTATTGTGTTTCTCTTAACCCAAACGCACCCCTTGGTGCAATCTTCCAAACCAAACGCACCCTAGTGGTGTTTCTCTTAACCCAAATGCATCGTATGTGGTGTTAACCACATAAACAAACACACCATTGGCTAAACCCAGATCCAAACGCACCCTATGGTGCTGATACTAAACCAAACACACCGTGTTGGTGGTTTCTGTCAAACCAAACGCACCCTTTGGTGCTCCTAAAAACCCAAACGCACCCTTAAGCTGTTAAACAGCAAACCAAACGCACCCTAAAGCTGATAAACCCAGATCCAAACACCCCTATGCTGTTAATACGAAGAAACAAACACCCCTATATGATATCTAAACCAAACACACCCTTATGGGTCGTTTGTAAAACCAAACGCACCCTTGGTGCAGTTTCTATCAAAACCAAACGCACCCGCGGTGCTACCATAAAACCCAACGCACCCTATGGTGGTGGCTGCCACCCAAACGCACCCCTAGTGGTGGTTGTACAGCTAACCAACACACCCTTATCGTGGTGACAGCGGTGGTGATGGTGGCGATGGTGGGGGTGGTGGTGGTTCGGAGCTGGTGACGAGATAGTGGCAGAGGGGGTGATGACAGTGGTGGATCGGTGTAGATGATGATGATGTGGTGTCGTGGATGAAGGTGATGAGGTGGTGGTGTGTGTCGGTGTGGTCGTCGGAGCATGGCGGAATCTCACCGGAAAAAGGGGAGGAATGAGAATTATAAGTTGGAGGCTAGGGTTTGGGTCAAATATGAATGGTAACCCTAATGCTTTTGTATTTATAGTAGGAACTTTCAAAACAAAGTGCAAAATGTATAATACTTGAGGGGGAAATAGCGTAAATATTACTAGAGGGATCAAGAGTGTAATTTTTGATAATTAATGGTTTGGGACTTGTTTAAGCTAGTTAACGAACGATTCAAAACACGAAAGTTGCGTCATTGCGTTCCAAATGATTTTTCCCATGAGATTGAGTATTCACTCGACTATTATTGCATAAATGTGTTATAACATTTATTTAAAATGTTTATTATTTATTTAGGTATCACGAATAAACTTTATCCGTAAAATGAACTTTAACTTAAATATTTGCGTTTTTAATAAACGTTTTTGAAATAAAATGTTAAATAATTTATTAAATATTTTTATCAAATAAATTGTGATAATTAAATACAAATTTAATTATTTTGGGTCGCTACGCGTTGTTCTTGTTTTCAAAATTTTACGAGGGTATTTCGGTCATATTCTGCTTGTTTTCGGGTCTTGGGCAAAACTAAAAAGTTGTCCGAAATGTCGTTTTACATCAAATTGCTTTAGAGTCCGAGTAATCCATGTATGAAATCTTGAAATTTTAGACTCCAATGCACATCAAGAAAGCCAAGCATCTAATTCACTTGAAAAAAAACATGCTTAAAAGGGTCAACATAAAGTTGGTGAGTTCATAGATTTTTGTAAATGTAAATGATGGATCAAATATTTGTAAAGCGTGCATAACTATTTTAATCCTTATAATAGTCACCAAAAATGTATGTATGAAAGTTGGACCGCAATTGTTTAAAGTATGCATGATAATTAAAACTATCACGAAATGTTTCAAGTATGTATTGCCCAATGAGTGATTACGATTACTCTAAGTTCATGAAACCGATGCACTATGTACCCATCGTAGGTGTCCCCTCCAAGAACACCCAGGCAGTAATGAAAACCATATGTACCCATCGCAGGTGTCCCCTCTAAGAACACCCAGGCAGTAATGAATATGTACCCCTCGCAGGTGTCCCCTCCAAGAACACCCGGGCAGTAATGAATATGTACCCCTCGCAGGTGTCCCCTCCAAGAACACCCGGGCAGTAATGAATATGTACCCCTCGCAGGTGTCCCCTCCAAGAACACCTGGGCATTTACTTGTAGTTATCCGTTCAATCCGCTTAAGCTAATCCGTAATCATTTCAAAAGTAAAGTATGTATTTGTGACCAAAAATGAAGTCAAGTAATGTATCTCATAGCGAGCTATGTAAATGAGTGTGTAAACCAATTTGTAATCAACCATGTAAATGCATTTGCAAACAAGCATGTTCTCACCCCAAAAGTATATGTAAAACAATTAAAACATGGGGCTATAAACTCACCTCGATGATGTAGAACGATTGTAGAAATGCACATATTAAGCATAACACAGACGGAAACCAGAACGACTCGACCAAGAAGTTACGGTTTATCTTAATGGCTATGATCCACTAGCCTAGGATAATGTATTTGGGTTTTCTGATGGATGATTACATCAACGCGACACGTTGATAGAAGATTTAGATTGCAAGTTGTAATAGTTTGGTGGTTGGTTAAATAGAATAAGTCAAAAGTGTATATAATTCATATGGTGAATTATAAGTATATCTGTTTGTCCAAACATTTTGTCTCACAAAAGCTACAGTAACCTCTCACATTGCTACAGTACCAACTATATATTAATCAAAGCGTAGTTATATGAACAGTGTTTCACAATTTTTTAATCAAATGGTATACGTGTTTCTTGATGGAGAGATCCACATACCCAACTTATCTCTCTTCTCTCTGTGAATTATAAACAAGTGAAGGGATACGTATTCTTCTTTTGTGTAGCCTTTATCAACACACAAAACACATACAAATCTGTGTTTTCTCTCTCAAATTTAACACATATCAAAAGGAAAAATATTGATACGATCAGCGTGTCAAATCTATCAAGATGGTTGATGATAGTAACTTGAACTAGGTCGGATTTGCATAATATGGAGGTTAGTATGTTTTCCCCAAATTTAATTCAATATAACTGGATTTGATTTATAGTTTTAGGTTTTGAGTTTATTGATTTAAGGTTTTCATTGTTGATTTACTTTCAGTTTTGGTTTTTGATTATGGTTTTTGGGTGATTTTTTTGTAGGTTTTTGCTACAATAATATTGGGGTTTCGATTGATGCATTTAAATCCGGTAAGAAGCGCCGAATGTTTTGCCTTTTGTTTTGCTTATATCATTGTTGCTATGGGTTCAATTTATATTGTTGAAAGTGTAAAGTTTTGATGTTATTTTCTGTTTTGTTTTTTTCCTTATATAATAGATTTGACCCTTTGTTGGATATTCATTCTGACGAGATTAAATTTAGAGTTATGGTGGTTCAAGCAATAGATGTATCTGAGGATTCGGATTTAAATTTGGGTATGTCAAAGACTCGAACAATATGATATTTGCTTTACTAATTGTTTTGGTACTTATATATTTGCTTTAAACAAAAATACGCAAAGGTTTGTTATGGCTAATATACCTTACAAAAATGGAGGAATTTTATGTGTTTGCAGTGGCCTTTGTTGGTGTTTCTCATAGGTAGTGTCCAGGGACGTGGGTAGTTTCAAGGGAAAGTAGGGAACCTTGAAGTCCCAAAATAAGTTGATCCAAACATTCTAAGTTAAGTTGATTTAGTAGGTGGTTTCAAGGGGTGGGTTCAGGGCGTAAAATGTACACTCACTTTCTTTCCTTATTTATTTATTACAGATGCTGGCGAGGGTGCTGGAACAAGTGGCATGAGGTCGCCGGGAAACAATGATCACAGCCGGATGTTGCCCAAAGGTAAATGGCGTTGCTAACACCACCTACATTCATGTTTTAAATTTGCAAAACATAGGATTGTCACATTCAAAAGTGTCTAATTCTTTTAGTCATTGTGTTGTACCTTTATTTTTCCATTCAGAGTCATTACAAGATGGTTTTGTTCGTGCTTGAATTCTTATGAATATTTGCAGGCCACGTTTGTTGGATTTTGTATTATCGTTGGATGAGGATGTTGTTGTATATGCTTCACAAAAGGCTTTCGAATCATTACCGAATGTCTCAAAATCTATTTCTAAGCTTACAGCTTTGAAAGGTGTTGGTCAAATTTGTGTTTGTCTCTTTCTTTAAATATTGAAAATCTTGATACTTATCTGATGCCGCTTTACTTTCGGAAAATAAAATGCAGGTTGGAGACGAACACTAACCAGAAGCTGCAATCGTTAATTAGTTTTGGTTCAGGTGCTATTTTCACACTGATAAATAAATAAAATTTAACAAAGTTGAAGATTAAATGGTGTTTATAATTTGAATTGATACATTAGTGGTTATTTATTTAGAATGTTACAAAATCTCACAAAATGTAGGTTAATTCGACATGTTTGAAGTCATATTGGTACTGACCCATATGGGCCTGTAAATATAATCTGACCAGCTTTGACGTGTAACATGGCACACCAGTTTCACCCGTTAGTGTACTTTGGATGCTCTTATAAGTTTGATTTCTTAATCCGAAATAATCAACTATCTAAATCCATGATCACTTTATTAGAACGTCGAGTCAAAGTAGTACTTAATCTGCATTGTAAATCCTAATGTGTTACTTAAAAATTGGTGCATGAAGGATTTCTTTTAGCAACCGTCTCAGCTCAAGACTGCACGAGACGAGATGGTAAAAAAACATGTTTGAACAGAAATTGTTGTATTCTCCAAATCTGTGTCACAATAATTGTAGCGGGAGTGGTACCACACCATCAGCAGGCCAGTCAATAGTGGTGGTGTTGCTTCCATTATAAGCCGGCTAAACAGAAGAAGATTAGATTGAGGTATGAAATCTAATTGCTACTCTATTTTTATCATTCGTATATATTCTAAAATTTCTGTCATTTTAAGAAAAGGAATGGGGTTCAAAGCTCGGTGAGTTGGATAGAATCTGGAATGGTAGGGGTATCATTCGATCCATATTCTAAGACCGCATCTAGCAGGTATATGACAGGAACCCAATGTTCGCTAACCTCTTGGTTGACCCTAAGGTAAAAGCGTTTAACTTAAAATGTTTATTTCTAAAACGGTTATAGCAGTTTTGTTTGTTTACAATGTTGATAAATTTTTAGATATTAGTAGGTTGTTGCTTGGTTAGTCTTACAGCAGAGATAGAAGTTTACATAAGCAATGCTTTAAACCCCTTCATTGTATGGCATCTAGCGCATATGACAGGAACCCAAAGTTCGCTAACCTCTTGGTTGACCCTGAGGTAAAAGCATTTATATTAAAATGTTTATTTCTAAAACGGTTACAGCAGTTCTGTGTGTTTACATCGTTGATAAATTTTTAGATATTAGTAGGTTGTTGCTTGGTTAGTCTTAAAGCAGATAAAGAAGTTTACATAATCAATGCTTAAAACCCCTTCAATGTATGGCATCTTATAGTCTCACTAAAAAAGTCGTTTGCATTAACCATAATAATTTCAAAATTCAAACTTCGGATAGGTTGTTTACTTGATTTCCTAGAAACAAGCGTATTTAATTGGTGCTTTAGTTACTCGAAGATAGCTTCTGCCCCTCTAAAGTCACTGGATCAGGCCACGATCGTTGTGTAGGGGGTGTTTGGCTTTGTGTTTAAATAACTACAAGTAATATTTTGTCATTTTAAGTTCAGATGATTTTGTTCATAAAAATGAATTGCTTGGTCAATGCAGGGTTAATGCTTGTGTTGCTTTCGAGACAGAGGATTCTGCTCAAGCTTCTTTGGCACATAACATGGCAGTTGTAAGTTGATTTCTTTAAATTTTTTATGTTCTTTGATTGAAACCCTTCTATATTTTTACTTAGCCGGCTTATAATCAAATTAACTTCCAAACCACCTGCTTATTGCATTTTAATAAGTATGCTTTTTCCAGATTCAAATAAGGTCATAAGCCGGCTAAGTAAGCTAAACCAAACACCCCCTAATCATGAATAACTTAGCTACATCGTTGAACCACTATCCGTACGGATATATAAATCGTTAACATAAACAGATTTCATGATAATAAGAATCAGGAACTTCTATGCATTAAAACATATTCTGGGTCACTTTTAAAGTGCAAATTGTTTGAGCAATTTCATAGTTATGACAATTTGACCATTTCCAAACTTGAAACTATTTTTACATCTGCGTTAATTGAATTTCAATTTGTGTATCCGAATTTAGATGAGATTTTCTATCTGTGTGTTTAAGATAAAACACAATCCAGTTTGCCTAATGTGAATTGCTCAAGAGTTATTTTGGGCAACACTATTTCAACTAAAGTCACCAAAAGCAAGCAGAAACAAGACCATTATGGCATAAAATATCTAAAAGTTGTATCCCAAGTAGACCCGTAGTGTCTGTAATCGAATCCTTTATTTTTTTTAGCTTGATGAAATGCTCCAAACATGTTTTATATATTCCATGTGAACGAATAATTATTTATTCATTAAATAAATGCTTACACACTGTCGAAGTAGTTGGAGGTATATAGACTCGTTGCTTATTCCGAATTATGATGTATGTGGTCTATGTTTTGAAAGGCGATGTAGGTACATACCCAATGACGCCACCGCTGCCCGCAATTTGTGGGCGTGAAGGTGTTGGTGAACTACATTCTTTAGGCTCAGCAACATAAGCACTTTAGACAACCAATTTAACTCATGATGCCTCCAACTTCTGATGGTGAGTTTCATGTACCCTTGAATTCATCCTTTTTCGTTAACGAAATATTTTATAGGATTATCTTTCAAGTTTATATTAATCACGAATCTTCTTGATCGTATGATATTAAATATTATAGCTGCAACATCCGCACAAAACATACCAACATCGACGCATAATTACTAGAGTAAAAAAAAGCTTCCAAACACCCCTGATTTGAACTTGCAGCCCACTTTATTGTAGTATAAAAACATTTGAGCCTCAATGCCAAACACCGCTTACCTTTAATCATCCGTTAGTTTACAACTGATGTGCTCATCCATCTTAAATGCCAAATACTATAGGTGGCAGAACTAATAACGCATATGCCAACGAGAATTGTCATTCAAATCAAATCAGATGGAATTTTCGAGACTAAACTCCTAAATGGTCTATGAACCCATATGTATTAGATTGTTTTTCCAGGACCTTTTACCGTGCTTGGACATAGCCATTTGGGGTATTGCTTTGTTCCACAATATAGTTTTACGACTAGGTATTGTACTTCTGTTATTGGACTTTTGGTGTGCAAGATATTTGTAAAAGCTCAATTGTACTCTATGTTATATGAAAATCAATTTCAGGATGTGTACTGAATGCCATTCTTTGCTGGGGTGTTTAATTAGCAGGTTCATAATGCGGGTCATGTGGTTCTTATGAAACAACCAAAGGCAGCTCTAAGCATGTCAAAGAGGTGCATGAAGTAGTCACTTTCTAAAAGTGCAGCTGAACCAGAATGACTACAGCTTTAGAATCAACAAATACCCCATCATTTGGTGCTTCGATCAATGCTTACCTGATGTATAATAAGTATAATTTCTGTTTGGGTAGATGTAGTGTATAGTAGTATAGTATGCTTTCAAGGGATATGTTTTTTCTTAAGTCCTGCAACTATAGATAGTACTTGCTAAGGAGGATGGAGGTTTTACATGGCTAAATTGTCACTGAAAATGTGATGTGGAATATAAATGGATGCCTTCTACTGCATACAAACTAAAATGACTTTCCATGTGGTCTAATTTGCACACTTGCACAAAATTCGATCAATTTAGAAGTAGCATGATAGGCGGATTGGATGGGTCAGTAACATCAATCTTGTCACGTGTATATTAGCCATTGTTTTACTCTATTTAGTAAAAAAAACATGTAAATGCATTTGCAAACAAGCATGTTCTCACCCCAAAAATATATGTAAAACAAGTAAAACATGGGGCTATAAACTCACCTCGATGTTGTAGAACGATTGGCAGAAATGCACATATTAAGCACAGCACAAACGAAACCGAACGGCTTCGACCCAAGAAGCGCGGTTTTATCTTAACGATTATGACCCGCTAGCCTAGGATAAGTATTTGGGTTTTCTGATGGATAGTCTCATCAACGCGACATGTTGGTAAAAGATTTAGATTTCAAGTTGTAATAGTTTGGTGGTTGGTTAAATAAAATAAATCAAAAGTATATATGCGGGCACCATTACTTGTTATATAACAATGTATGTAATATATTCCATATATATATATTACATATGAAAAGTAAACATGTATATAATTCATATGGTGAATTATATAACAAAGACAAACAGTCAATAAATAATCGGGGTATATAATACTTTGCAAGTATTATATAGGGAACGTGAGAAAATAGTTGAACAAAATATTTCGACAAGTGTTCGAAAATCACCAATTTAATTAATAAAAGTTCTTGTGTAAAAGTAACCGCACGTTTTTAAGTTACGAATCAAGTAACAATGTTTTCAAAGCTTTTATAAAAGTTATACTTTTATCTTCTAGTCGGAAATATTATAAAATCTTATTTTATAATTTAATATTTTGTTTCCTTGACGGATTTCTATAATAATAGAGTTATAGTGAAAATTACTAAGTATAGTAATTTATATAAATTTCGGCATGCCTTATTCGTTTATAAAACGTTTCTCATTTTTACAAAACTCAATGTTTTTCCCTTTTTCAATCAATCCATGTTGCAAAATATACGCGGGTTTTAATATGTATCGAAACTAAACAAAATAATAAATAGCACATCTATTTAACCATCAAACCACCATTAGATCCGGTTTTATATTTATAAAATCTTACGATGTATTTATTAGTCGATTTGTATAAATCAAACACACCCTAAAGGTTGTTTCGGCACACCCAAACACACCCCTTACGGTTTTCTGCTCACCCGAACACACCCTTATTGTGTTTCTCTTAACCCAAACGCACCCCTTGGTGCAATCTGCCAAACCAAACGCACCCTAGTGGTGTTTCTCTTAACCCAGACGTACCGTATGTGGTGTTAACCACATAAACAAACACACCCTTGGCTAAACCCAGATCCAAACACACCCCATGGTGCTGATACTAAACCAAACGCACCATGTTGGTGGTTTTTGTCAAACCAAACGCTCCCTTTGGTGCTCCTGATAGCCCAAACGCACCCTTAAGATGTTAAACAGCAAACCAAACGCACCCTAAAGCTGATAAACCCAGATCCAAACACCCCTATGCTGTTAATACGAAGAAACAAACACCCTTATATGATATCTAAACCAAACGTACCCTTATGGGTCGTTTGTAAAACCAAACGCACCCTTGGTGCAGTTTATATCAAAACCAAACGCACCCGCGGTGCTACCATAAAACCCAATGCACCCTATGGTGGTGGCTGCCACCCAAACGCATCCCTGGTGGTGGTTGTATAGCGAACCAACGCACCCTTATTGTGGTGACAGCGGTGGCGATGGTGGCGATGGTGGGAGGTGTTGGTGGTTCGGAGCTGGTGACGAGATGGTGGAAGAGGGGGTGATGACAGTGGTGGATCGGTGTAGATGATGATGATGTGGTGTCGTGGATGGAGGTGATGAGGTGGTGGTGTGTGTCGGTGTGGTCGTCGGAGCATGGCCGGAATCTCACCGGAAGTTGGCGCCGAAAAAAAGGGAGGAGGGAGAATTATAAGTTGGAGGCTAGGGTTTGGGTCAAATATGAATGGTAACCCTAATGCTTTTGTATTTATAGTAGGAACTTTCAAAACAAAGTGCAAAATGTATAATACTTGAGGGGGAAATAGCGTAAATATTACTAGAGGGATCAAGAGTGTAATTTTTGATAATTAATGGTTCGGGACTCGTTTAAGCTAGTTAACGGACGATTCAAAACACGAAAGTTGCGCCATTGCGTTCCAAATGATTTTTCCCATGAGATTGAGTATTCACTCGACTATTATTGCATAAATGTGTTATAACATTTATTTAAAATGTTTATTATTTATTTGGGTATCACGAATAAACTTTATCCGTAAAATGAACTTTAACTTAAATATTCGCGTTTTTAATAAACGTTTTTGAAATAAAATGTTAAATAATTTATTAAATATTTTTATCAAATAAATTGTGATAATTAAATATAAATTTAATTATTTTGGGTCGCTACGCGTTGTTCTTGTTTTCAAATTTTTGCGAGGGTATTTCGGTCATTTTTTGCTTGTTTTCGGGTCTTGGGCAAAACTAAAAAGTTGTCCGGAATGTCGTTTTACATCAAATTGCTTTAGAGTCCGAGTCGTGAAAACGTGATCTAGCGGGTCGTTTTTGATAAGTCAACTTAGAAATAACATATATCTTCTCGTTTTCAAGTCAAATAAGTTAAAAATAAATTTGCACATGAGAGATATGTAATAATAAATATGATTTATTATTTAAATATGTTTCGAAACATTACCGGTTACACGGTAATCGTTTGTATGTGACCATAAAAGATCAAAAGTTAAAAAGTCAAGTCGGACCCGAAAAAGTCAAAGGGTAGCATAGTCATTTAAAATTCTGAAAATTGCCGGTTGTTACCCTCCATATCGTGTTTTGTATTACTGGACCAATAGGATCACAAGTAACGTTCTGTCTTTGTCTTTAAATTAAGAGCTTAGTTGGACCGGCAGGTGACCCGTAATATTTCAACAAGTATGTTCTTGATTAATTGATAATGATTTGAATAGTGGACTACCAGTATATAAAATACCGTCAAACAGTAAGTGGGTAAAGTCCCGATGGGTTAGGGTTTATCAAGATCACCATGGCTTTAATCCCTAGATAGATTATAATTAAACTAAAAGGATACTTTATGCGGATGCGTTAATTGTGACAGGATTAAACGTGTCTAGGTCTTAGGATGATGTCCCGCCTAAGTCTTAAGAATGATATGCTGCTTCGAGATAAGAAATCATTGCACTAAATAAACAAACCAGCATTTAATCGGATTTAATATGGCTAATACAATTTTCTATTATTTGGCTTGCACCGCTCTTTTATCTTCTGATTGTTTTCTTGCATGTTTATTATGTTTAGAATTGATTATTATCACCATAAAACTTGTGCAAGTCTCTCAGGCTGAAACCCCCTATATCGTTAGAAGCGTATATAGCATAGGTTTAACAAGTAATTAGAATGAACTTAAATAGAAGTAATTAAAATACTGATAGATTATAAGGTTAACAACCTCGCTCTTAGTGTTCGACACCCTACTTACCACGAAACTCCACCCGATCGGGTACACTGCCCGTTAAAGTGTTGTTTGAGGATAAGTCGGCTAAATATAAATGTGAAACTTGGTAATCAATAAATTAACCCTACACGACAACACATCAAGCCCCAGCCTCATAAAAGGGGCTAAAAACTTTAGCCCGATGTTTTTGAACCGTAAATTACTTATTTACCCATAAAAAAATCTAACATATACCAAAAACTCATTTAATTATGTCCTTTATAGTAATTTTGCAATAAAATCCTCAGCCCTAGCCCATTTGCCAAACAAGTTTACAAAATTACCAATTTTAATTTCGGCTTATAATATAAGCCCTAGCCCTAGCTCCAGCCCCAACCCATTTCACCAAACATACCCTTTATGATATTAGATTATCAAAATGAACTATCCGTACCATTTTTAAAATTTTTTTGGCAACCATGATTTTTGACCTTTTTGTCCGACTAATTCACGAGGTTTAAACCCACCCTCCTTTAAATTTAAGACACTTGACACATCATACAACTATTAATTAGGTGCATGATGTTTATGGTGTGCACATGATGCTATGCGCCTGACGCATATGCCAAAAAATGCTTATTCGCCGATGCATAAGCTTGTACACCTTGATGCATAAGTTTGTGCGTCTCGATACATAAGCTTGTGCACCAGGATGCATAAGTGTTGTACACTTGATACATATCTTATGCATGTGCATCTGATGCATATTTTGTGCGTTAGGATGCATAAGTATTGTACACTTGACGCATAAGCTTGTAAAACATTGTATGTGTCTAGATGCATCTTTATCACTTGATGCTAGGTAGTTGTATGTAATTAACCTTTGCAAGTGAATGAATGTGTATTGATATATGCATTTATTTGGAAAAAAATAAACACTTTATTAGGGAAAAAATATGTTGGGAATGAAACTAAGAAAATGCACTTTTCATCGAGATGAGCGCATGAAAAAATAAAAAGTGCGTTTGTGCATAAAGTGCGTTTGGTTCATTTTTGTAAATAATGAAAATTGGTTAATTTTGCTAAAAGTATTATGTTATTAGACCACTTAAGTAATCATATCAAGGTTAGATCAGTTGGTTATTACCATTGTGTCTAGAGACAAAGGTCATGAGTTCGATCCTCACTCCTTTTAAGGCAAAAGGTCCTTTTATACCTTTGGTAGAACCAAAACCAGCCTCTCTACCTTAGGTAGGGGTAAGGTTGTCTACGTCTCAACCTCCCCCGTACACTGTGAAAGACGGTATTGGGACCCATAACCCGTGAAAGACGGTATTGAGAGTTACTTTACTTTTTTTGTCACTTAAGTAATTATTTTTCATATATTTATGTTTTAGGATTTGATGAGAAGGAGCAAGTTAATGGTGACATAAACTTTTACTAGAAGTTGATACTTAATTTTAATTTTTGTAGTGATTGGTTTATATGGCTTATTATGTTATAACTAATGTTAGAGTACGTCTACATTTATCGGATCAATGTTTTAGCCGTTAAGTTGAATATAAGCGAGCAAGGATGGCAAGTATAAATTATGGGAAAATATTAGCTGCTTAAAAGCCAACTCTTTACATAAAGATATAGCTTTTTCAAGCTTTTTAGTGTCGTAAGTTTTTTGTTTTCAAAATTGCTGAAAGTTGTGTTTTATAGGTGTTAAGCTTATAAGTCTTAAGGGGTTGTATTGAAACTGTTTTTACACTAACTATAACTTTTATGTTTTAAGTGTTATGTTGTGACTTCTTCAGGGGCTTCTTTTGCCAAACTTGATTCTCATAAGCTGCTATATAAGCCTTACATTCAGCTAGGGTTAGATCAAATTAGATATATCTCTCTCTCTAGAAATTATAATTTTCATCTTCCTTATTTGTTTCAATAATTTGGTTATGACTTGTAATCGTTTGGTTGTAAGTTTGGTATTAAATCTTTGTATTTGAGATAACATCCGTTTGGGGACTATCTGTTTTTCTTTGTATGTACTGGGTAACACTCGTTTCAGGATTATGGTATCAGAACTATAGGTTAGAGCACGACTTTAGGGTTTAATTTTTTTGGGGGGTTTTCTTGTTGATCTAGGTATATTGATTCTAGATCTTTAGATCTAAGTGGAATTGGTCAGAAAATTGGTTTTAATTGGGTAATTTTTATTTTTTGTAAAATTAGGGTTTGTTCTTGAAAACCCTAATTTGATATTATTTGGGGCTTTTGCTTCTGGAGTGGTTCTTGGCTATTGGTTGTTTGTGTGGGATATCAATTGATTCTTAACTAAGTGAATCAAGAATAATTGATTGGTTTGTGATTTCACTTGTTTCCTGACTAAGTGAATCAAGAACAATTAAGGGATTTAGTCTTTCGTTGGTTGTGTTCGTGGTTATTACGCGCTTTGTAACACCTCTCTTGCTCTATCTCTTTTTAAATTTTTTTATCTGTTGTGTTCAGCCCTTGACCTACCACTATAGTGGAAAGGAAGCATTGGAACTTCTTTCTATCTCTTTATCTTTGTTATTTGTTTACATTGATTGTTTAGTTTGTTTCCTTGTGGATTATTGGTTTTGTGTTATTTGTCTAATTTATCTATCAGTTTGTTTGTTTATTTTTTTTCCATTATGGCTGAGGGTGCTAGTGGTAGTAATAATGAAGTTTTGATTAATGGTTTAGATGCTAGTAATCCTTTACGTTTACAGACTAATGATAATAATAGTGGTTCTTTGATTAATATTAAACTCATTGGTTTTGAAAATTATATAGTTTGGGCTACTGCTATGAAAATTGCTTTACAGGCTAGAAATAAAAGAGGTTTTGTGGATGGCTCATGTGCTAAGTCTGCTTATGTTTCTAGTATGCCTTTAACTGATCAAAGGGAAAGATGTAATGTTGTTGTTCTGTCTTGGTTGTTGAGTAGTATCTCTGAGGATTTGTATCTTAGTCAAGTTTATTCTGAAAATACTGCTGAAGAATGGAAAGAATGAAAAGAAACATGTGATAAACTTGATGGGTCTATTTTGTTCAATCTTATGCAGAAAATTAATAACTATAACAAAATGGTTTGCCTGTTTAAGAGTATTATCATAAACTTAATTCTTTTTGGAGAGAATTTGAAATCCTTACCAAGCTTACTCCTTGTTCTTGTGATGCTAAGGCTGAGTTAGGGAAACATAACCAGTTAATGAAATTAATGCAGTTTTTAATAGGTTTAGATGAAGTTTATCAACCTATTAAGAGTTCTTTGTTAACCCAGACTGAATTACCTAATGTGAAAGATGTTTTTGTGATTGTATATAGAGAGGAATCTCATAGGGGTCTTGGGTCTGCATCTGGGGTTCAAAAACCCCAGGTTAGTTCATTTGTTGCTAGAACTATTGATAATAATTACAAAAGTCAAAACAGAAACAATCACAGTTTTGGAAATAATAATAGGACTAACAAGACTCAGTATAAATGATGAGGTGTCATTTTATACACTATTTCAGGGTTATTTAACCCCCTAAATCATGCAAATATGCCCATATTACGTGCTTAATCGTTTGTTTTTAGCACTTGGATGACTTTTGGAGGAAATACACGTGACTTAGGCTCATTTGGAGAAGAAATGGACAAGATTACGAACCTACACCAAATCTCTTGAAGACTTTTGCAAACAGTGGCTGGAGACGGCGTCGCAAGCATAAAGTGACGCCGTCGTGATCTATATAGTGACGACGTCAGGAATTTGGCGACGGCGTTAGGACGTGGCCGACTTAAAGAGGATCTAGAATCGTCTACGTGGCGACGACGTCAGTATTACAAAGCGACGCCGTCGCGTCGACATCTTTATAAATATAAATCCATTTTTAGGGTTTTAGTGTGTAACTTTGGGATAACTTCGTATAAACCTAGGGAGACGAACCCTAGTCGTTTTAGGAGCTTTATAGGTTGGTTTTAGGGCCTCAAAGCCCTATTGTACTACCTTGAATCCATGTTTTAATCAAGTAATGTTATTTATTATTAATCATTCAATATGTTTATGTGTTGTTTGATTAATTTATCTTCTTGCTTTCTTTATAACAAGTGAGGCTAAACCCTCCTTTGTATTTATCTATGATTGCAAGAAACTTAGGTTGTAGATCCTTTTTATGTTGCTTCTTGTTGATGAATATGCGCGTTAGGCTTTAGAAAACCAGCTTTTGTCTGTATCGCTGTTGATATGTCTAGAGAAACACGAGTAGTGTAGAAAGGATACCATCGGTAACAGTCTTTATACTACCTTACCCATTATATGGTTGATCCCTCTTAAGTTATTTCACATGCATTTAATATACTCTTAGGGGCCTTGTAATAGTCTTTATACTATCTTACTTGTGTGTTGCCTTAACGGAATATTAAATAGACGGCGGGTTCGTGCAATCCGTTCATGACCTAGGAAATACTTACACAGATCATCACAAGTGTGACAAAGCAACGGATCTAGGAGAAGCAATCTGAGGAGTAGTGCATGATTAGGTAAATACATTTGCTTATCATAAAGTTATCACCAATAGATTAGATATTAATTAGTTTAGTTATTAGTTAAACAAACCAACCTCTCAAACTATAGATTTATCTGCTTTCTTATAAATATAAAAAACAGAAAATAATCTTCTCTTAACCTCTAGAATTCTGTTAGACCGTGATCAAGCCTTCCCAACCTATTCCCTTAGAGAACGATAACAACCCTCGGGTCTTGCCTATACTACACTGCAACGATTAGGTGCACTCCCTAGGGGATTGTAAAACTTCCTGTGAAGTCTTCGCAACCCTCACATCAAGTTTTTGGCACTGTTTCTGGGGAATAGTTAGGTTTTGATCATAGTTTAACTTAGTTCTACTCACTTGAATCCTTTCAAGTGAGAATTTAATTCCGTATATTAGCTTTCTTGTAGTCTATCTTTTCTTTGTGTTAATTGTTTCGTAATCCATTCTCGTCAACCACCATGGGAGACGCGAATCCTATCCGTACTATTAGAGATTACCTCAAACCTAGCCACGAGGGCTACAAGAATACCATTGAGCTCCTCGTAGGGAACAATGTAGTACCTCTTCGATCCGACACCATCCGGTTGGTGCAAAACGGATGCTCATTCCATGGACTTCGGTCCGAGGATCCAAACCAACACCTCAAGGATTTCTTAAAACTTATGGACTCACTTGACCTTGATGGTGAAAACAGGGAAAGAACGCGCCTGCGTGTAACATCCGGGAATTTTCAGAATTTTAAAGGACTATTTTAACCTTTGACTTTTCAGGTCCGATTTGATTTTTTTTTAACTTTTGATCTTTTATTGTCACATAAAAGCGATTACCGCGTAACCGGTAATTTTTCGGAACATATTTAAAGGGGATGTATGTTATTCCTAAGTTGATTTATTCAGAAGCATGGACTCATTTCAAAGGGCTTACTTACAAAAAGTTCTCTCATCATGGCATTGATCGTTGGCTTCAGATCTAATTTTTTATGATCATGTCTCCTTTCATCTTAAATGCGAGACTGACCGCGCCGCCGACGGCAAACTCCGCAATAAGAATGCCGACGAATCTCGGGAAATCATTGAGAACCTCACCCTCTACGACCATGAGGGCCGGAATGACACAAAACAATTCGTCAAACTGGTCAAGGCTATTTCTACACCTCAAAGCACCTCAAAAACACCTGACCGAAGACTTCTTGAGCTCGAAGACCAAATTAACTTCTTACTAAAGGGATCACGAACGACACCCAATCTACTCAAAACCTCATCCGCAAAACCAAAATGAACCACCAAAGCAGAACCCTTTTACTTTTCGTGAACGTACCGGTCCAAACCCCCAACCCAAGCATTAGGAACCACTTTTGAGGCTCGAGTACGGGACTACATGGCAGCACACACTGAAAGAATGGAAAGATTTGAGAATTGCATTTTCAAGCAATGCGAGGAGATCAACGATAGAATGACTAAATGTTCGGGCTGCTCAAGGAACTTACAACCAGCAGAACCCCTGAGAAAGTATTGATAAGGGAAGAGGCTAAATTCCCCGTCATCAAGAACGTAAATTCTATCTCTCTCGCAAGAGGAAAAGAGGAGAGGAGTGACAAGATTGACGTTGCAACTGGCAACGACAGAAAAACCAACCGGAATAGAAACGGGGATGCAAGCAAACGAAGACGAAAAGAAGAATGAAGCTAGAAATAAAGAAATGACCGAAGTACCCAGCTCTCAGCCCATAGAATATTATCTGAAACATAGTATCAATAAGAAACTGATAGAGGGGCTTGTTGATAATCGTAGGTTCAACGACTCTTTATCTGGATCACGAGTCAGAAAACTAAAAGGGAAGACATATAATTTATCACCTAAGGGGCCTGTTTATGAAGCAATTCTTAGAAAAATGATAACAAGGAAAAAGGACATAGGAGGAAACTTCGAAATACCTTGTAACATAGGAGGCCTGAAACACATGAACGCCCTAGTTGACCAAGGATCCGACGTAAATGTCGTGCCCCTCTCTACCTATATGAATCTAACCAACAAGAGGCCGGATGAGACAGACATTAGACTCTCACTAGCTAGCCACTCATATATTTACCCTTTAGGAATAGCTGAGGACTTATTAGTTGAGGTTGTTAAGCATGTGTACCCCGTGGACTTTGTGATTTTAGATATAAAGGAAGACAAAAAGAGACCCTTCAACCTAGGAACACCATTCCTAACAACGGCCAAGGTCGTAATTAAGTTTGATAAGGGCACCATAACTCTAAGATCTAGAAATAGTAAGATAAGTAAACATAGGATACTTGAGTCCCTCTATAAGATCAAAAGAGGAGTTAAGAACAACATAGATCCAATAACCCCCACTATGACTGTAAATAGATTAGTTCTAGAATGGGAAGAAATGATAAAACTTCACCTAGAGAGGGAGATGAAATTCAACCAATGGAAGAGCAAAATTTTCAAAAGTAAGCATCTTGCTCTTGTTAATGTGGAAGGTGAAATAAACGACAAAGGAGAAGTCACGTAAGAACGTGTGACTTCGAGTCTAGCTACAAGACTCTTAAATAAAGAAAAGCGCTTTTTGGGAGGCAACCTAATATTTACTTTTCCCGCAATTAGGAGTGTCTTGTGTGTTTTAATTCTTTATTGTTTGTTTTATCATGTTTGAATTACTTTGTAATCATGCTTTGTTTGATTGTAACTTCGTCTTACTTGCAATCAAAGGTATTTTGCAACAAAATAAGTGTAGGGGAAATATTTGGTTTTTAGAACCAAATTCAAACATTTAAAATAAATTGTTTAGATTAATTCGCGTCAGTTTCAAGTCATATGATTGAATTGTTAATTCTCAAGTTGTTATGTAGCATTTTGTATAGGAAAATATAAGAATGAGTGCAGGAAATTTTTCATCAAAACAGAAATGTGTTTACAAAGTGTGGAGCGGCGTCACGATTTCACGCGATCCGTCACGCGACACTTGTGACGGGGTAGGATATTCCTATACGGGTCAATCGTCCCTGTTATAGGAAAACTCAAAAATTTTATTATGGTTTGAAAATAAATCTCTGTACAAACACTTACGAAGGTAGTAACTCTTTTTTAAAACTGCAAAAACTATGTGTTTATACAATTCTTCATCTATTTTCTGCTTTTAGAGTTAATCCTAATTTCTCTCTGTATATTATTATATCTCACATTTATGCTGGTGTTGTTGTCTTTGTCTTTGATTAAGGCTATATTTGATGAGAAGAACCTTGGAAGAACCTTGGATGTTTTTCATTAGATGATTCTTGGAGGGCGATTTACCAGTTATCGCATTGTTTCTTACTCTATATTGAGTTAAACCAGGGGAGTACTAGTTTCTTTTCCTTGTTTTCTTTTCCCTTTATTCGTTTTTACGGGTACTTCTATAGAACATTGGGGACAATGTTCAACTTAAGTGTAGGGGAAAATAAGCCTTAGAAACTATTCTTTTATTTGCCATTTGCTTTGTCCTTAAAATGATGGGTAATATATCGAAACATAGCATAAAAAGGTGATTTTGACCAAAGTTTTAAAAAAAATTATGAATACATACCGACTGGCAAACCGGTAGTAATAGGTTCTAGGATATGAATGTATATGACTAGCACAAAAACCCTCAGAATTCCACCCTAAAAATGTGAGGTTCGCCTTTAGATCTATAGGAATTCGGGTATCTATTATTGATACCCAAGATAGTTTATACCTTTAGCTTTCTCGAGTTAAGGAGTGAGCAATCATGTGTATCTATTCCGTCGTTACGGATGTGTATATGTGGTTTTGTCGCCTTTTCTGGAGCATTGAGATCGGTTTAAATTATATGAGTGTACCGATAGTATATTAAATTCTAGAACTTGTTTTTGTGATGCATCCCGAGACCGCATAGTAAGTATTAGGATTTGCTTGATAAGAGGCATTAGGATTAACCCATGTTTTAAACCTGTAATTGTTATGATGGTCACACCGATCATGTAACTATCCCACACCCTTGCCATGCACTCATTTTTAGTGCAGGATACCCCTAGTACAACCCTCCGAGCCTATCCTTTTTCATGGTTCTCGTAATTTTCTGGTTAAGCCGGACTATTAATGAAGAGCATTGTTAACCCTTAAACCAATCGTTACACCCAAATCGCCTTAGCCTACCTTGTATGTACTCATCTTTAGTACATTATTGTTTTAACCCAAGTTAATTATTTGAGTATACGGTTGCTAAGTCCTTATCCTTGTAAATACAGTTTTGGGACGATTGGGATTCATGGTAGTATTTATCTTACAGAAGAATGGGGAAGAAAAGTTAAGTCAATACCCCGATACGTTTGTTAGATGATCTCTATGTTATTTTGATCCACCTCAAATCGGGTCATTAGATATATTGTAAATATCGGGCATGTAAAAAGCTTAAGTGTAGGGGTACGTGTTATAAACCCCAAGTTATGATGTATTATGTTATTAAAAAAAATAGAAAAGAAAAATAAAGAGACTGATGTAGAGTTGTGTAGAGTTTGTATATCTTCGTCCGAGTCTTGGCTTAGCAACTAAACCAGCGTGTATTCGTATAAATAATTAGCTAACCCTTCCACTCCAAATTCACCCAAAGCCACCCAAATGTATCCTATCCGTTTGTGTTTCCATTATATGTTATCTTACATCTACACCCCACAACCCTTTAAAAGACCTCTTAGATAGTAATGAATAATGCTTGCGCCCAGCGTTGGAGGTTTGATCCTTTACCAAGCCTATGGTAATTTATATGCTATGATAGATAATGAGTGTTGATTTTCCGTTTCCCCATTATGTTATAATCCATTATACACCCGAGAAAAAGAGAGAATCTAAAACACTTATGTGAGGTGCTAGTATATACTTTCCGTGCTTTTAATTATGAGGTCTAGAAAGTTGTGTTGTAAAATACTTTTTAATAGTAGGTTAAATGACCCTCATATTGCTATTGTCTAGGTAGAAAAGCCCATTTGCTTGAGGACAAGCAAATTCCAAGTGTAGGAGTATTTGATGATGTGTCATTTTATACACTTTTTGAGGTCATTTAACACCCTAAATCGTGCATTTATGCCCAAAATAGGTACTTAATCGTTCCTTTTCAGGTATTTAGCATTTGGAAGGCATTTAGAGGAAATACACGTGACTTGGGCTCATTTGGAGAAGAAACGGACAAGATTACGAACCAACACCAAGACTCTTCAAGATTTAAAGTCTCACAGCCTAGAGACGGCGTCACCATTTATAAACGACGCCGTCACACTTCATCTAGTGACGGCGTCACAACATCTCTTGATGGCGTCAGCCCGCACCGACTCAACTCGAATCTATAAGATTCTACTTTATGACGGCGTCACGATTAAAATGTGAAGCCGTCACAACGATATTCTTATAAATATAGACCTAAAATTAGGTTTTTATGTGTGTAACTTTAGAGTAAAAAAGGGAGACAAACCCTAGTTCGTTTGGCAGCTTATTAGGATGATTTTAGGGCTTCAAAACCCTATTGTACCTCCTTCAATTCATGTTTTAATCAAGTAAGACTATCTTAATCATTTAATATGTCATGTTGTTTGATTCTTTATTGTTCTTGCTTTATCTTTAACTTGCTTGGCTAAACTCCTTATTGTATTCATTTATGATTGTATGAAACCTAGAATGTTGATCTTAGTGGTGTTGCTTCTTGTGATGAATATGCATGTTAGGCTTTAGAAAACCAGCTTTTGTCTGTATTGCTGTTGATATGTCTAGGAAAACATGATTGTGTAGAAAGGATACCATTGGTAACAATCCTCATACTACCTTACCCCTAATATGGTTGATCCACTTTTAATATATGTGCAATGATTTAATATACTCTGGGGGCCGGGTAATAGTCTTCATACACATTACTTTGTGTTTTCCCTCAAACGAAATATTAATAGACGGCTGGGTTCGTGTAATCTGTTCACGACTTAGAAATATAATTATAAATCATCACAAGTGGTGACAAATCAAAAACACTATGAGAAGCTATCTAGGGAGCTAAATACATGAAATAAAATGAATACAATCTTTTTATTGTATTGTTATCACCATTAGCGTAGTTTATTATTTAGTTTAATAGCTAAAACCAACCAAACCTCTCAAACATATGATTTTACTGCTTTCTTATAAATATAAAAATACAAAAATAATCTTCTCTCAACCCCTAAAATTCTGTTAGACCGTGATCAAACCTTCCCAACCTATTCCCCTAGAGAACGATAACAACCCCCGAGTCTTGCCTATACTACTACTACAATGGGAGTTGTAAAACTTCTTGTAGAAGTCCCTTACGACAACCGCATCAGTAGCCCCCTTATAATTAAGGGGACCGGACATGTTATAAAGGGGCGATCCCTTTATCTTTAAGGGGGCCGGCCTCTGTAAATCGACAAACACTCTTTCTTCAGTGTTAAACACATTACCAAACACACATTTTCGTTCTTGCTCTCTCCCTACTGCCACTGTGACGAAAACACACACCCAAAACCCACCAAAATTCAAACCTTCAAATTTCCATTCGATCAAAATTCGCAAGGGGCAAACACCAATAATGTGATCAACAACATCTATTGTAAGATTTTCAATACTTTTCTCTTTTGATTCCATCTACTTTTGTTCTAAATCAAAATTGGGTATTTTTTTTTGTGTCCTTTATATTATTATAATTAGAATTAGGTAATTCATAACTATCATGATTCCCGTAGTAATAGGAATTCAAAGATTTCAATAGGATTGAATCACTAATTTTTTTTGTTGGGTCAAAAATTTTGTACATAATACACACACACACTATATATCTAGATATATATATATATATATATATATATATATATATATATATATATATATATATATTTAGGGGCGCATTATATTGAGAACCCATTTTCAGAACTGTACAGAACTCTTTTTAACCAATCACAATTTAGTATATATTAAATGTTTTTATTTAATTGAAAAAGGGTATATTAGTCAATCACATTTTTATGTCAATACAAATTAATGACTAATAAATGTCATGACTTTTAATGAATATTGACGTTGACTGATTTAATCAGGCTAATAATTTTCTACTTTTTTCTATGTTTTAATAAAAGTTTTTGTAATCACTTATTTTTCGGAATTTAAAAAAATATTTTTTTACACTTTTCTAATTAAAAACATTTTTTTATTAATTCCTAAAATTTAGGAATGAAAAAATAATACTTTTTTTTCTTCTTTTGCATTTTTAATCAGTACACATGTTTTAAAATCAATAAAAGTTTAGTATTATTAATAGTAAAACACAATTTCACTTTTTTGAATTTTTTTATTTAAAAAACGTTTTAAAAATCATTTAGTTTTTGACATTATTAATTTTATTTTATATTTATCTTTTAACATACATGTTGTTTTAAAAATTATTTTATATTTGTCTTTTAACATACATGTTTTCAAAAAAAAATGCATATATGTTTTTTTTAACTTTACATATGTTTCTTGCGTACAATTGTGTAGTGATCACTTGTTCCACTAAAAAATATTAATTGTACATATGTTTCTGATGTACATTCTTTAATCTTTTAAACTTATAACTAAAAACATAACCATGTACATGTAACATCTAAATTTATAACAAACCAAAACATAAATAATATACACTAAATTTGTTACAATGAATACAATTCAAATATATTATAAAAAAATCATACACGTCATTCATAAAACATATGTCACTCTTCCACGAAATATGTGCTTGCTACGTTCTCATTAGATTTATTAATCACCGAGGAACCTTCCAAAAACACATATGCACTCTTCCAAGAAATATGTGTACTCTTTCATGAACATACGTGCATGCTTTACTTTCTCATCAAACTTATTAGAACATACGAATACTCTTCCAAAAACACATATGCACTCTTCCAAGAACATATGTGTACTCTTCCACGAACATACGTGCACGCTGTGCACGATCTCATCAAATTCACGGATTTGAGAACATGTACGCCCGCTATCTAAAGCGTGCATTTATTGATCATTTTCATCACACAACATCATTCCTAAAGGATTGAGCCATTCCTAAAACAAATATATAAAAAAACTAGTTATACCAAATTATGCAAAAACATATATGTGCCGAACTATAACTCGTGACCCATGACAATCAAACGAATCTATGATCATATAGACCATGACAATCAAACAAATATGTATGTTTCAACTAACATCCGATCACACAAGAAAATAAGCAGTTCCCCATTCAACCAGAAGCTTAAATCACACTATTATGGCCTAAACTTGGACCATTATTCCTTTAATCTTCTATCTACCACTAATTACACACCAATCCAAAATCATAATTCATATACAATTAAATCATCATCAACAAAGATATTATACGAGGCAGTGCTTGATGACATGATGAAAAATAAAATATTTTTACACTAATGATTGGTGACAATGAGAACTCAAGATCGCCACAAAAAGAAGGTTCCTTTATGTGGTTTCACATGTTGACATATAAGCTTATCAAGTGAACCTAAAATGTAGAGGTCTCTATCTATCGACAAAAATACTAGTGCAATGACATCCTATTAGTTATTTACTCATATAAGAAAAAAAGATTTACGGTAAAATAATATCTCAGATGCATTTAGACAAGAGCGGCATAAATAGAGAACAAGCCATCATGAGTCGAGCATTTGAAATGATAACCAGCATTTAACAATTATTAAAACTACGGCTATAGCATTCAACAAACGAATTAAACTAATTATAAAATTAAATCATCAACAAGATTACCTGAAAGAAAAAAATGAACCTTTATAAGATAACCAGAAAGAAAAAAAACTAATTATACATTTAAATCATCATTAAAAAACGAACCTGTGTAAGAAAAAATAATACGAATAAAGGATTTAAAGAGAAGAATTGATGATTGTTTCTAGGGGTAGGTTTTTTATTGGGGCTATAACTATAGATTAGTGTTATGGTAGAGGAGAGAGATGAAAACTAAATAATGTGTGCTACCAATAATACCCTTTTAGTCTTTTGTTTAATTGAGAAGAAGTACTTTATCTTTTGTTTAATTATAATTTTGGCACATTTGATCTTAACCTTTAATCATACTCATCCAATGATTCAGATTCATTTTAAGAGTTCTGTAAAGTTTCTGGCCCAAAATGAGTTCTCAATTATAACACTCCACTATATATAGTTATATATAAAAAAAAAACTTTTTTTAACTAGGAGATTTCCAAACAAGAACTTGTGCATAGTTAATTAATGCCAAAAACATGCTAAAAACAATCATGTATAGATTTTCAAAGCATTCATGACTCAATGTATATTTTTCGAATCAATGAATGAAATTTTATAAATATAAAGGGGCGTTTGGTTTAACATCAGATTTTATGTTAAAGTCAAACAACATCCCATCTCATTTAGTTAATTCAAATAAGGAATCAATTTAGTCGGAAATTTACAAGTTATGTATATCTTTCGAAGTCTTAGTCAAGTCATATGTTATTAGAGGTAGCTTATGAGAGGGGGGTGCGGTGTGGTTGGTGGTGGGAGGGGGACGGGGGGTGGTGTTTGGATTATTTTTAGTATTTTGTTCTAAAATCAAAATAATCTTTACCCTACTTATTTAGCAACACTTGACAAGATAATACTAGGTGCCGAAATATATAATTAATATATATTCTTCGATACTCTAGATTGAGTCAGAGGACGTGTGGATTACCTCTTAGGTTTTATTTTTAGAGTCGAAGTAATCTTTGTTTCCACATATATTGTTTTCAAAACTTAAATTTCTTTTTAATATACTCGTAGTAATATTTTATTTTGTTGTTGTCTTGTTTAGGTGATAAACATGCCTCGATCAATTGTTGGTGATACCTCCCGCACTAAATCCTCTATCCCTAAAGTATCTGAAATACCTGGATTCTCTCCCGTCCTTGCTCAATTCTATAAACCAATCGAAAACCGTTGCATTCACGAGGGCCAAGTCGTAGATCAACTCTATTACAAATCCAACGGCATTGAGCAAATGTTCACCAACGTTTGCTTCAATTATCTTTTTGAGATCAATGAACCAATCGTTCCTCGATTCATTCTATACTTTTATAGTCAAGTCAAAGTCCAAACCAATGAATACGGATATCTTCTAATCTCATTCATGATCCAACATGAATTCATCACTCTCACTCTCGCACAATTTGGTCAAATTCTCAGACATCTGTATAATGGTCAAGCCGTGTTCACAAACGAATGGGACCTTGCATCTCTTACATATTCCTAAGAGACTGAGGGAACATATCATACTGATCTTCCTACTCATGATGATATTCGTTGATTTCTTCAATTGAATCGTGTCGAGTTAAACCGCACCATGAAAAGTAAAAATGTCGTTCTCACTCCTAATCAAATTCTTACCAAATAATTAAGTCAAGACATGAAGCGTTGGGAAGAACTCATTCATAAAAATGTGTTCGGACTAGGAGGCCACCGGGACCATCTCCCGGCTAGTCTCGCTCACATGTTGTATTGTATTGTTGCCAAAGAATAATATAATCTTGCTTATTTCTTTGTCAAACGAATCAAATGTGCTCGGGCTACTTTACCGCCAATCTGTTCCTTACGGACATGTCTTGTCTCGTCTTATCGACCACGTAATGAATATCATTCATCCTCATTGGACCAATGGCATTTACAATGTCTTGTCGTTGATTGAGTCATGCATCCACTCGGTCTAAAACAAACCCAAAAACCCCAAAGTGATCATGGAAAAACCCGTCACTCTGTCTCGTCAACATCTGCCCATCATAACTATAGATCTTTATCTCACCAAGGAGATGATGATGAGGATGATGGTGCTTCTCATGCTAGTACCACATCTCCTACCACCTATCTAAACCTCGCCATGAACACTTAACTACCAACGATACAACATTCCCTCCTCCTCTTAACAAAATGATGATCTTCTCTTTAAATGACAATCCAACTTGCTCAATCAAACACAACAAATTCATAAGGATCCTTAGAGCAAGGCGAGGATCTTGGAAGAAAGAAATGAAGAAGTTAAATGATGATTAGCTTGGTAGAATAACTTGTTTAGGACTTTATGTGAACTTATGTCTATGTTTAAATTCTTGTGTGATGACAACCTGACTTAGTCGGAAGGATGTGAACTTGTTTAGCTTCCTTAGAAACTCTAATTTTTATGTGCTATCAATATGATCTTTGCGTTTATTTTTATTTCACATATCTTTACAAAATTGCATGCATATATGATGTAACATCCCCAAAAATGTGTCGTAACGGAAATATGTCCGGGAGTGTTATTCATAATACATACAAATTAAGGATACAAGATAAGACCTATCTAATGTGTCGTTTTTTCGAAAAGTAATTCGTTGATTTTCTTGAATTGATACTTAAACATTTATCCCATAATTGCATCACCATAAAAAGCTTGAAAGCAATACAAGGAGATTTGATCATTTGTACGTAAGTAGAAATCCATGAATGAAATCTTGCCAATTTAGACTCCAATGCACATCAATTAAGCCAAGCATCTAATTCACCTAAGAAAAACATGCTTAAAAGTGTCAACATAAAGTTGGTGAGTTCATAGGTTTGTTAAAGTATAAATGTTAATTTCAAAGGAATGTATTTGTTGCTGTTTCATCACAGTACCATGTAAAACGTTTAGTCACTACTGTCTCTCTACAGTATCAAAAAATGATTTAAAATGTTGGATCAAAGATTTGTAAAGCATGCCTGACCTATTTCAATCCTTAAATAGTCACAAAATGTATGAATATATGTTCAAATCCAAGATTTGTAATGTATGCATGACCATTGTATCCAATACAATAGTCACCATTTATGATTATAATTACACACCTAAGTTCATGAAATGTGACGTATGACTTGTGTGTAAGCACACTTTATTCAAGGACACTGTAAGATCATTACCCACGTATGTTCCTCTAAAAACACACGTGCAGTATATAAAAAATAGTCATGTGTATGTGATTGTTGGCCCGTAGGCCGCCAATCCAATCATCGGATCCGACATGGTTTTTACGTTCGTCCCGGGATAGTAGTTCACCCGAATAGGGATTGTCAATCCCAAATAGATCTATCTTATAACATTCGTGCTTACCCTCTGAGTAATTAATAGTTCATGCAACTTAAGCTAATCCATAATCATTAGAATGAAATCAAAGTTGTAGTATCCAAAATGAAAACTAGTGACGTATCTCATCACGAGATATGTAAATGAGTATGTAAACGAGTTTGTAAACATTCATGTAAACCCATACGTAATCGACCATGTAAATGAATTTGTAAACACGTATATAATCGTCCATGTAAATGAATTTGTAAACACGTATGTAATCGACCATGTAAATGAATTTGTAGCACGTACTAATCGTCCTGTAATGAATTTGTAAACAAGCATGTTCTCACCCCAAAAATATATGTAAAACAAGTAAAACATAGGGCTATAAACTCACCTCGATGTTGTAGAACGATTGGCAGGAATGCGCATATTAAGCGCCAGACAAAACGGAAACTGGAACGGCTCGACCAAGAAGTTGCGGTTTATCTTAACGGTTCTACCCTACTAGCCTAAGATAATGTATTTGGGTTTTCCGATGAATGAGTACATCAACGCGACACGTTGATAAAAGATTTAGATTTAAAGTTGTAATAGATTGGTGGGTGGTTAAATAAATAAATCAAATAGTAAACGCAAGGTGTGTAATATATTCCTTATATATTACATAATGAAAAATGATCGAGTATATAATTCATACCGTGAATTATATAACAAGATACGTAACCAAAAGAATAACTCGAAGCGTATAGAATACGCGACATGTGTTACCTCTAAAAGGTGGACAATTAAAATAAATGGTTAATTAATAATACTTCCAAGTATTTTATATAAGAAAGATGATAAAAATAAATGAAACTAAATAATTCGACACGCGCCCGGATATCCCCAAATGATTTAGTAGAAAGTTCCTTTATGAAAATAAACGCACGTTTTAAAGTTGTGAACTAGATTGATGAAATCTCTAAAATCATAGCTTATGTTTGATTATCGGGTCTTCACAATTTAATATTTCTTAAGACATTTCAAGGTAATAAATAAAGTAGATTTGTAAAAATTTACTAAGCTTAGCGATTTATACAAATATCGGCATGACCTATTCGTTTATGTAATGTTTTCCATATTAACAAAAGTTAATTATTTTCCCTCATTGAATTTAATCCGTGTGTTTGCAAATACGCAGTGGTTCAATATATATCGAAATAAACTAATATATAAATTAACACATTTATTGAACCATTAAACCACCATTAGATCCGGTTTTATATTTATAAAATCTTACGATATATTGATTAATCGATTCACATAAACCCAACTCACCCTAATGGTTTTCCTGCTCACCCAAACAAGCCCTTACGGCTGTTACACAGCCAACCAAATGCACTCCTAACTGCTGCTAAACCAAACGCACTCTTATGGTTTTTCTGTTAACCCAAACGCCCCTTTTTATTAGTTTGGTTAACCCAAACGCGCCCTTATGTTGTAACTGTCAAACCAAACACACCCCTTAGGTGTTAACAACCAAACCAAACACCCTTGTTTGGTGTTATATGCCAACCAAACACACCCCTTGGCTTTTAACAGCCAAACCAAACACACTCCTTGGGAGTTAACAGCCAAACCAAACACCCCTTTAGTTGTTTCCTGTTAACCCAAACGAACCCTATATGTTTTCTATATCAACCAAACGCACCCCAATTAGTCTTCTATAACCAAACGCACCCTGCTGTGTTAATAAACAAACCAACGCACCCTGTGGTGCGGTGAGGACCCAACGCCCCTTTTTGTGCTTATTTTACAAAACCAACCGCACCCTAATCTGTGTAAACATAATAACCCAACGCACCCTTGGTGCTAGCTGTCTAACCAAACGCACCCTTGTGGTGCTTATAAGACCAACGCACCCTAATTGATTGTACCAAACGTACCCTGGCTGCAGTTTACAAAACCAAACGCACCCATTTCTTGTTATAACCATATAAACAAACTCACCCTAATCTGATTACCACAACTAAACGCACCTTTATGGTGCTACTGTGGTGCATGGATGTGGTTAGGATGGCTGCGTGGCGGCGTGTTGGTGATGGGGATGGTTGCGGTGGGGTGGAGACGATGAAGATGTTGTATGCGTGGTGTAGTTGAGGGTGACGTGGTGTGGTGATGTTGTGGCGGTGGTTGTGTCGCGGCTGTGGTGGCAGTCGTGGTGACGAGGTGATAGGGGTGATGATATGCCTTGGATCGATTGGATCGGGGTGGTGGTGGTTGCGTGATGGTCGTTGTGGGTTCGTCGGAGATTGGCCGGAAAAGGTGGCCGGAAAAAGAGAGGCGCCGGAATATATGGGAGATATGTGTGTGTGGGTTTTTGTATATAATGAAAATGACATAACCCTAATAACTTATATATATACACATTAAAGTTATAAAGAAAAGTGTACATTGCATAATACTTGAGGGTTAATTGTGTAAATATTTCCACAGGGACCAAAAGTGTAATTTTCGTAATATAATAGTTCGGGACTCGTTTAAGCCACTTAACGGATGATTTAAAATACGAAACTTGCGCCATTGCGTTCCAAATAATTTTTCCCACAAAATGAGTATCTATGTTGATATTCTTTAATAATCTTTTTTATAAAAATTTAAATGGAAATGTTATTATATCTATACCAACCCCCCAAAATTCCCCCCCCCACCCCCCCCCCCCCCCCCCCCCCCCCCCCCTTTCTTGTGTATCTCTGACAATCTTTGTCCGTAAAATGAACTTTAAATTAAATAATTGCGTTTTTAAATAAACGTTTTTGAATAACATGATAAATAATTTATTAAATACTTTTATTTAATAAAAAGTGATAATTTAATATAATTAAATTATTTTCGTGTCGGTACGCGTTGTACGCGGTTTTCAAAATTTGCGAGATGTCTTCTCGTTTTCGTTTCAAATAAGTTGGAAAAATAAACGTGTAAATGAGAGATGAGTAATAATAAATATGATTTATTATTTAAATATGTTTCAAAAATTTACCGGCTACGCGGTAATCGTTATTAGGTGACCGTAAAAGGTCAAAAAGCCAAAAAGTCAAGTCCGACCCAAAAAGTCAAAGAGTAAAGTAGAAATTTAAAATTCCGAAAATTGCCGGTTGTTACAGTACCTACCCCTTAAAGGAATCTCGTCCCGAGATTCGATTTGTGTTAATCGATTATGTGATCAAGAAAAAGATTTAAGATTTAATAACCCAGTTTTGAACATGACGTTGATAACGTTAGTCAGCAAAATTTGATGTTTTGACACTTCTCAATATACCAAGAATTTTGGCTAGGTTTGATCAGGATATTTAATCCATCAAAATAGGTATCTCCAAAAATATCACTTTAGGTCTTATGACTGATATAAACGCGTTATGAAGAAAATCTCTTGATAGTGACAGCGTCAAAGGAGAAAGTGTAGTCGCGTGGGTATGTCTATATAAAGTTTTAAATGTTCAAGGACAGAGTCTAGTTCCTGATATCTATAATGTTCGATGATTTACATCAGACGAGGCTTAAGGATGTAAGTATTCAACTTACTTGGCAGTACTAGGATGTGTCGCGACCTAAGTCTGTTGTACTATTGGTCTGAAATGAATAGTTCGACTAGATGTTTCTTCGATAGGTGCTTATCTGGTTTAAGGGGGGTTGCATTACCTATTGGATAAAGTCGTACAAGTTGGGACCGCTCCAGGACCCAATAACAGTAACCATAACAATAATAACTATAACAAACGGTGATGGGATACGGGAAGTGAGGACGTTTCGAGAAACAATATCCCCAGAATAAAGTTCAACAAATAGGAGGAGCTCGCGGGAGAGCTTATGTGATAGGTGGTGGAATATTGTACCCAGTCTGCTAGTTCAAGATTGAAACTATGTTCGTTAGTTCAAGTGTGTAACAGTTTGTTAGCTTCACTAACGTTTCTGGTGTTGTAAGGATTGTTACGCAAAAAGTAATAACTTACGAATGAGATAAGGTAGTTCAAGTGAGGCTTTAAGATTCTGCTGAGTGGTAAGACACGATTGTGTCTCTAGACCTTTTTAATGGATTCCGGTAATTGTTAGGTTCGAGTCCATACTCGTTTCATATTGGATACCATTAAGCCTACTCATTTATAATTTATTATTTGCATAAAGAGCGTACCAATATAGGTAAATAAATGAATTTGATAATTATAGTTCGGTGATTACAACCTTATTTATTTAATTAAAGAGGTGTTCTCAATCCTTTCAATAAAGAGATTATAAATCTATCTACTTAATTAAATTTCTGATACAATTCACGTACTCACTTAAAACCTTCCTAAGGTGGTTGATGACCTGACGATGCATGTGCTCTAATGAGTATAGGAAGAGTGTTTAAAACTCATCCTTAGAGACGGGGAGTAAAACAATCAGAGGAAATCGACATAGAGTTCAAGATAGTTAATAAGTACTCGGTTAGAGTAAATACGATAAAGGTCCTTATGAACGAGTCAACATAGCCATTATCACATCAATCCCCCTATTACAAGTCCCGCCCATACAAGACTTGTAATACTTAGATTCATGCATAATCCCATGTAAACAGAACTGTGACGGGTTTTGTTAACATAGCAATTATCATATCAATCTTTATATTAAAAGTCCCGCCCATACAAGACTTGTAATACTTAGATTCATACATAATTCCATGTAAACAAAACTATGATGGCTAACGTGTACTACGATATTGCATAAAGTTATAAAAAATATCCTTAGAGACCATTGTTTAACTTACAATATCTGAGAACGAAGTGAGACTATTGTGCAACGCATAGTGTATAAGAAGTAATATGAGACCATTGTGTAACTTACAATGTCTGAGATGTAAATGAGACCATTGTGCAATTCACAATGTCTTAAGAAATGTTCTAGAATTTATATAATTAACTCTTATATAAATAAACGTACGATATACGCAAAAGGAATGCAAGCATATATATTATATATATGTATGTCACGTAAGAACTTAAGATAACAAGTAATGTAAGCAGGTAAGCAAGTAGTGTGTATGCACTTTGAAAATATTTGATGTGATGCAATGTTTGTGAAAACGGTTATAGTCTAGGGTAACATATGCAACCTAGTTCTCTATAACCAGTGCTCTGATACCAATCTGTAACACCCCCAAAAATGTGTCGCAGCGGAAATATGTCCGGGGGCGTTACTTCATAATACAACAGCACAAGATACAAGAGAACGACCTCTAAATGTGTCGTTTAAAAAGTAATCTCGTTGATTTTCTTGAAATTGATATAACATTTGTCCCATAATTGCATCACCATAAAAAGCTTGAAAGCAATACAACGAGATTTGATCATTTGTACGTAAGTAGAAATCCATGAATGAAATCTTGCCAATTTAGACTCCAATGCACATCAATTAAGCCAAGCATCTAATTCACCTGAGAAAAACATGCTTAAAAGTGTCAACATAAAGTTGGTGAGTTCATAGGTTAGTTAAAGTATAAATGTAAATTCCAATGAATGTATTTGTCTACTGTGTCATCACAGTACCATGTAAAACGTTTAGTGACTACTGTCTCTCTACAGTATCATAAAATGATTTAAAATGTTGGATCAAAGATTTGTAATGCATGCCTGACCTATTTCAATCCTTAAATAGTCACAAAATGTATGAATATATGTTCAAATCCAAGATTTGTAATGTATGCATGACCATTGTATCCAATACAATAGTCACCATTTGTTATTATGATTACACACCTAAGTTCATGAAACTGTGATGTACACTTGTTCGTATGCCACTTTATTCAAGGCAATGTAAGAATGTACCCATCGTAGGTTGTCCTTTCCAAGAACACCCGGGCAGTAATAAAAATATTTATGTGTATGTGATTGTTGGTCCCGCAAGCGCCAATCCAATCATGATCCGACATGGTATAAGTTCCATTCCCGGTGATAGGCTAGGCACCCGAATGGGGATTGTCATCCCAAATTGATTATCTTATTACATTACGCTTTACTTTCTGAGTAATTAACAGTTCATGCAACTTAAGCTAATCCATAATCATTAGAATGAAATCCAAGTTGTAGTATCCAAAAATGAAAACTAGTGACGTATCTCATCATGAGATATGTAAATGAGTATGTAAACGAGTTTTGTTGTAAACCCATACGTAATCGATCATGTAAATGAATTTGTAAACACGTATATAATCGTCCATGTAAATGAATTTGTAAACACGTATGTAATCGACCATGTAAATGAATTTGTAAACACGTTTATAATCGTCCATGTAAATGAATTTTGTATACAAGCATGTTGCTCACCCCAAATATTCTATGTAAAACCATGGGCTATAAACTCACCTGATGTTGTAGAACGATTGGCAGGATGGCGCATATTAAGCGCCCAGACAAAACGGAAACTGGAAGGCTCGACCAAAAAGTGGATGGTTTATGCGGAACGGTGCTACCTGTTCGAACCTTAGTTAAGGTATTTGGGTGTTTCCGGATGATTGATTTACATCAACGCGACACGGTGATAGTTTTGGATGTAGATTTGAAAGTGGTTATTGCGTGGGGGGTGGTTAAATAATTTAAGCAAATATGGATCGACTTGGTGGGTATTATAGTCAGGAGTGAGTTCTTTATGTAAAATGTGCGAGTTGAGAATTGGTCTAGTAACACGGGATTTAGTTATCTAAGAGACGCATCATTAGAAGAAACGCGTAGCGGTGAGTTGTCGCGTTGGGGGTACCGAGATATTGGGTCTTGGTTTTGTTTTGGGGCGTTGGTGAGTTGTGGGGACTTGGTCGCCGGTGGAGTGTTGAAGAGGTGTTTTAGTTAGGTTACGTATGTTGGCGTCTACGGGACACGGTGTGCCCCTATGGTGCGGTGGTGTTAGGGCACGGGTGGTTTTTGTTCGCTGGGGGTTTGGGTGGGTTTAGTGTGGGTGGTTTTGAGAGTTTTGCATGTGCGGGAGGGGGGATGGTGTGGGGGCGGCTATTGGGGGCTAGTGGGAGGTTGTATGGGCTGGGTTGTTTGTTTGTGTGTGGGGGTTATGGGTCAGTTGCGGTGACTTGGCGTGTTTTAATGAGCGGCTATCCGTGGCGGGTAGGGATGGGTTGCACATAGTTATACTTAAGGTGAATTTATTTTCCTCTATTGATTCTATAGCCGTGTTGCTATAGTACGCGTGTTGCCTATAGGAGTAGCGAAACTATTCTTAAATTTGATATGAGCAACAGGCGATTTAACCTGTTAATCCACCTTTTAGATCCGGGGTTTAGTTGAGTTAAATGCTTCGTTATTTTGTGGTGGCGTGGCTCAGTTTCCATTCTCTCCCGTAGGGTGGGCCTGCTCGCCCTCAAACACGCCTTACGGCGGTTGTCACAGCCTATCCAAACCCTCTCTCCGATGATGCTAATCACTAACGCACCGTGAGGGTTTGGGGTTTAAACCCAAAAGCCCCGTTTTGGCAGTTTTTGTTAAACCCAATATACGCGCCACTTTTGGTGGTTATTTGTCATACCAAACACACCCCTTAGGTGTTGACAGCCAAAAACCCAATCACCTCGGTTTGGTGTTATCTGCCAATCCCAATACACACCCTTTTGGCATGTTAAAAAGCTAAACCTAACTCACTCCAGTGGGTGTGATCGTGCCAATTCCTTACACCCCTGTGTGGTGTGGCGGGGGATACCCATCTCGAACCAGTATTTGTGTGCGTTATCATAACCATATCGCACCCCTTTTCGTCGGTCTACTACTCCAAACGCACCCTGCTGGTGCTTTTATAAACCAACCAATAGCACCCTGCTAGTGCGGAGAGGTGACCAACGCACCGGTGGGGGCGGTGGGGTCTAAAACTACCGTTACCTTTTCTGTGTATTTACATTATTAATCCCATTACTATCACGTGGGAGCGTGCGGGTCTAACCTTTCGCACCCGGTGGGGTGGCGTGTAATTGTCCTTGGCTCCCGTTGGTGGGGTCCTATGGTCCAGGTGGCTGTTTAGATTTAAATTTCGGATACTGTGAGACGGGCGTGTTCTCCTGTGTTTACTTTCGCTCACAGGTTTGGGGGGTCCTGTTCTAAACGTACCTTTATGGTGCTACTATGGTGCATGGATGTGGTGAGGATTGCTGCGTGTCGGCGTGTTGGTGATGGGGATGGTTGCGGTGGGGTGGAGACGATGAAGATGTTGTATGTGTGGTGTTGGAGCTCGATGTAGTTGAGGGTGACGTGGTGTGGTGATGTTGTGGCGGTGGTTGTGTCGCGGCTGTGGTGGCAGCCATGGTGACGAGGCGATAGGGGTGATGATATGCCTTGGATCGATTGGATCGGGGTGGTGGTGGTTGCGTGATGGTCGTTGTCGGTTCGCCGGAGATTGGCCAGAAAAAGTGGCCAAAAAAAGAGAGGCGCCATAATATATGGGAGATATGTGTGTGTGGGTTTTTGTATAAAATGAAAATGACATAACCCTAATAACTTATATATATAGACATTTTAAATCCCTCCCACCCCCCCCCCCCCCCCCCCCCCCCCCCCCCTCCCCCCCCCCCCCCCCCCCCCCCCCCCCCCCACCCCCCACCCCCCCACCCCCCAATTCTACATTGCATAATACTTGAGGGTTAATTGTGTAAATATTTCCACAGGGACCAAAAGTGTAATTTTCGTAATATAATAGTCCGAGACTCGTTTAAGCCACTTAACGGATGATTTAAAATACGAAACATGCGCCATTGCGTTCCAAATAATTTTTCCCACAAAATGAGTATCTATGTGACTATTATTTAATAAATCTTTTATAAAAATTTAAATGAAATGTTCATTATTTATTTGTGTATCTCTGACAATCTTTGTCCGTAAAATGAACTTTAAATTAAATAATTGCGTTTTTAAATAAACATTTTTGAATAACATGATAAATAATTTATTAAATACTTTTAGTTAATAAAAAGTGATAATTTAATATAATTAAATTATTTTCGTGTCGGTACGTGTTATACGCAATTTTCAAAATTTACGTGATGTCTTCTCGTTTTTGTTTCAAATAAGTTGGGAAAATAAACGTGTAAATGAGAGATGAGTAATAATAAATATGATTTATTATTTAAATATGTTTCAAAAAAATTTACCGGCTACGCGGTAATCGTTATTAGGTGACCGTAAAAGGTCAAAAAGCCAAAAAGTCAAGTCCGACCCAAAAAGTCAAAGAGTAAAGTAGAAATTTAAAATTCCGAATATTGCCGGTTGTTACATATGATATACTTGTTTTATGCAAATATATGTTCACATAGGACTTGCTGCAAATTGATCACTAAAACAAAACCTTTCTTACAAAATTTTTGTAAAAATAAATTTTTTGGTCATCTGACAAGCATCAGATGGGCGGCCTCTTTATCTCTTAAGGGCGGTCCATTTATCATTAAGGGGGGCCGACATCCATAAATTAAGGGGCGGCCTTACAGTTCACGGGTTTTACTGCTTCTTTCTGCTTTTTGACCCTCTTTTACTTAGCCTCAACTATCCTTACCCAGAAAACTCGAACATATTTTGGAAATCATTAAACTAATTCAAATTCATAGCATTTCCAAACAATTCTCTTCTAATAAATTCCCTCCAAATGTTTACCACCACTTCATCATCTTCTTCATCCATTATCAACCACCATAAACCTTCATGGCATCCACTAGAGCTTCCATTTCCAAAGCTTCCAAAAGACCAAAATTCTTGAACTTTATTGTTCACGAAGAATACATCCCAAAGACCGCTTTCAGGACTCGTTATGGCAATTTCAATAATCTCATGGATATTCGGATAAAACAAGGAGAGACTCTAAATTTTAAAAAATAGTCATAGTCTAGGTACTCAACATCATTCCACCAAAACAATTGTTTGTGGATTTAACTCAAGATGACACTAAAACCCCATCTCCTAAACATCAACTCCCATCACCTGGTGCTCCAAATGCACCTTCAAAAACACCATCAACTAAAGATACTTCTTCATCCTCCATTGGCTACATACCCAAATCACCAACCTCCTCCACGTCACCATCAACCAATGGTTACTTAAACTCACCAACATTTCCTTCTCCAAGAGTTCCTCCACCACCTCCAATTCAAGATAGTGGATCAATGGACATCACTCTCACCCTTTCACCAATTACTCCACTTAATGTGTAATTTAATACTCCATCACCCTCTCCACCTCTCTTTGGTCATCCCATTCCTTGGAACCTTCTTGAAGCTCATGGAGATTCATGCTTGTGTTGCATTCATAACTGTACTCTCATCTTTGGATTAAGAGATGAACTCTGATACATGTTTTCTTACATAGAACACATGCTCTTAAAACCTCTCTTTCCAAACACTCCACCACCATCAATCTCTCAAAAGTAAACATACCCTATGTTTAGTTACTCATGTTTCAAATAATTTTCAACCAAACCTTTTGCAAGCAAGTCCTATGGAATCTTAGGAATATTAGGACATTTGTAGTTTAATTTTATATATGTTGTATTAATATGCTTTAAGCATATTACTTAAAATTTGATGTATGCATGATTGTGTTTTATGCATAATTTTTATGTTTAATGAATGATCCTTAGTATTATGCTTTTAAATATGCACTTGCTTGTCTTTAAATTTTTAGTTGGTTGAATGACTCCTAACTTTTTTATTATACGGAGAAATGGAGAAGAAAAGTTAAGTCATTACCCTCATATTTGTCTAATATTCTCCATGTTTATTGATGCTTCACAATTCGGGTCATTAGTTAGTTTATTTCATTGAGTATTAAAAACTCAAGTGTAGGGGTGCGATTATAAACCCCAAGTCATATATATTATTTTTGTTTCAACAGATGGCAGGGTAAAAGTGTATGGAAAAAAATAGAAAAAAACAAAAAAATGTTAGAAAAATACGGGCTGCTATCTTGCTTATGTTTATGTTCAAGAAAAGAATCAAGAAAAAAATAAGGAAGAAGTTTGATTGTTGAGTTGTGATATATTTGTCTTAGTTTCTATCGAGGTCTTGGCCTAGAACGCTGTTGATAGAAATATGTCTAAAATCGTTATTATTTTTTTTCGAAAACTAATCAACATTTTGATAATCACAAAATGTAAAAACGCTCAATGTAAAATTAAACGTAAATAAGTAATTAGTAGTAAATTTTCATTTCGAAAATTTAATCACTTAAAGGTATAAATAAATAAATGCTTAATGCATTTTACGATCAAATGGTATTTTATTCAACCTCGCATTTTTTTATAAAATGTTACAAAAAAAATTATAACTTTTACAAAACATTTTCTACATTTAAAAGAAATGTTTAATTCAAAATAAATATTTTGAATTCAATTTTTCTACTTAAAAACGGCTAGAAATGTTTCAGAAAACACCTCCCTTGGAAAAGACAAAAAAGGGAGCGTATGAGCCTGGGCGGCCCCCTTAAATATAAGGGCGGCCCCCTTAGTGATAAGGGGGCCGACCAAGCCAAAACGCTCCCAGCTTTGCCTATAAATAGCAGACTGTTCCCCACTGATTTTCTCACCTTTTAAACTCATTCTTTTCTGTCTAAAATCAGTTCATACATCACCTACAATCCTTTGATCATTTAATCTTAAGCTTTTGTTTCCAAGTGATCCAAGCTTAGATCCTCAAGTGTAAGAGAAGAATACTTTCTACCATCAAGTGAAGAAGTATTATCATCAAGTCAAGAAGTATTGTAGTTTTGTTTTTGTAAAGGTGTAGCATATCTTGTAAATCATTTGTGTATATTGTGAAGGTGTGTATTGTAGTTGTATGTAATAGGTAGATTGTGGTGATCATTGTAAATATAGTTAGATCATGGTGATCTTAGCAAGTTGTGTTAGATTGGTGTGATCATAGTAGTGTCTAGGTGAAATGAAGTTGTAAAGTGTAGTGAAGTTGTGAAGCGTAATGAAGTTGTGAAGCGTAGTGAAGTGAAGGGAAGTTGTGAAGTGAAGTGAAGTAGTGAATTGTTGTAAGGTAGTGTGGTTAGTATTTTAGTCCTTAAAATACATAGTTGTGATAGATTGGTTCTAGCTAGGATTAGAACTCGACATTTGGCTTAGTGTCGTAAATCGGTGTAAGCTTAGTTGTGTATGGTTTTCTTCGCCTAAAGGGAGTTTGTTGACATAGTTAAGAGAACTCTCGAGTTTGGTGCTCGAGGAGTGGAGTAGGGCAAAGAGGTGCTTCGTTACCGAACCACTATAAATCCTTGTGTTGTGGTTTGATCTTTCTAACTCTTATCTCTTGTCTTTCATATCATTTATTTACTTATTTGTATTGTTCATATTGTGCACATATTGAGATCACATAAAGTTGAATCTAAGTTTTTATAAACAAACCATAACATTAATTTAAAAAGCGATAAACTATTTAACCCCCCTTCTAGTTTTCCACATTCTTAAATCATCCATTCAACATCGATTTAATGCCCGTAGAACTTGGTAGTTTTGACGTGATTGTTGGTATGGATTGGTTAGTAAAGTATCATGCCGTAATCGTCTGTGATGAGAAGATCGTTCATATTCCCTTTGGAAATGAGATCTTAATTGTTCGTGGTGACGGAAGTAACAACGAACACGAGTCTCGATTGAACATCATCTCGTGCACCAAAACTTGGAAATACTTGCTGAAAGGATGTCAAGTCTTTTTGGCACATATTACCACAAAGAAGGCTGAAGATAAGTCAGAGGATAAGCGACTTGAAGACGTACCAATTGTTCGAGACTTTCCCGAAGTATTTCTCGAGGACTTGATGGGTATTCCACCAACTCGACAAGTGGAATTTCAAATTAATTTGGTACCTGGTGCTGCACCTGTAGCACGGGCGCCTTATCAATTAGCTCCGTTCGAGATGAAAGAGTTGTCGGATCAATTGCAGGAACTTTCCGACTATAAGAACCAGTTCCTCACCTTGGGGAGCTCCGGTCTTGTTTGTTAAGAAGAAGAATGGATCATTCCGGATGTGCATCGATTACCGAGAATTAAGTAAGCTAACCGTGAAGAACCGTTATCCGCTTCCAAGGATTGATGATTTGTTCGATCAACTTCAAGGGTCAAGTGTCTACTCGAAGATCGATCTGAGATCGGGTTATCATCAACTGAGAGTTCATGAAGAATACATCCCGAAGACCGCTTTCAGGACTCGTTATGGCCATTATAAATTTCAAGTTATGTCGTTTGGTTTGACTAACGCACCGGCTGTATTTATGGACCTCATGTATCGGGTGTGCAAACCATATCTGGACAAATTTATGATTGTCTTTATTGATGATATTCTAATCTATTTGAAGAGTAAGCAAGAGCATGAAGAGCATCTTAAGTTAATCTTAGAGTTGCTTAAGAAGGAAGAGTTGTATGCCAAATTTTCTAAGTGTGAATTTTGGATTCCCAAAGTACAGTTCCTCGGTCACGTGATTTACAGTAAGAGTATTCATGTGGATCCCACCAAGATCGAGTCTATTAAAAATTGGGCATCTCCTAAGACTGCAATAGAGATTTGTCAATTTTTAGGTCTTGCCAGTTATTATTGAAGATTTATTGAAGGATTTTCTAAGATCGCCAAATCAATGACCAAGCTAACCCAGAAGAAGGTCAAGTTTGATTGGGGGACAAACAAGAAGCAGTTTTCCAATTATTGAAAGAGAAGTTATGCAGTGCACCTATCTTGGCTTTACCTGAAGAAGCTGAGAACTTTATTGTTTATTGCGATGCTTCGCATAAAGGATTAGGTGATGTCTTAATGCAAAATGAGAAGGTGATTGCTTATGCATCACGACAACTAAAAATTCACGAGAAGAATTACACGACTCCTGACTTGGAGTTAAGAGCAGTAGTGTTCGCTCTAAAGATTTAGAGGCACTATCTGTATGGAACAAAGTGTACCGTGTTCACTGATCACAAAAGTTTACAACACATCCTTAATCAAAAGGAGTTGAACATGAGGCAAAGTCGTTGGTTAGAGTTTCTCAGTGATTATGATTGTGAAATTCGTTATCACCTGGGAAAAGCAAATGTAGTGGCTGAAAAAAAAGAGCCATGTTTTTTGTTGTTTTTTTCTTTTTGATAAAAGTTTCAATATCTTTCTAGTGTCAAATCTATCTTTATTGTATGTTAAGAATGTTTTTTGTGCTTCTTGGTATGTCTCGCTTATTTCTTGAGTTTTTTAGCTTATTTCTCACTTTTTTTTCTTTTTTTTCGGGTAAATGAGTGTATTTATTCCTTGTCCAGCTTATCTATCAGTTAAATGGTTATTTTGGGGCTTATTTTGGTTTTCAAATATGTTGGATTCAATGTACTCTTTCTGGGGTATTTTATTCTTCTGCTGTTTTAAAAAGATAAGGAACAAAATAAGATTAAAGCTGTGAAAAGAGATAAGAAACAACTAAGATCTATTTTTTTTGTAAAATGTCTAGGCGAATTAAACACTTTTGAAGGCGAATTAATCACATACAAGAGGCGAATTAATCCACATAGAAGAGGCAAATTAATCCACCTGCAGAGGCGAATTAATCCTATACCATAGGGCGTATTAAACACTCCCATATCCATGACTTGAGTCAACCTCGGTAAATATCGATAGTTGCCCGAGTAAATCATGAGTCATCATTATGAGTCAAGTCTAAGAATAGATTACAGAAATGTGGTATGTTGAAGATATCATGTCTATACTCGTTCATTAACCACCAAAGACAATATAAACAACATAACTTTACAAACAGATTTAACAAATCCAACCATAACCTATCCTATCTCCCATCGTCACAAATTATAAATCCAACAATCATTCTAATCTAACTCCTTGTCATAATCAATAACCATCAAATCCAAAACCAGTAAACCTTAATCCCTTCATCACATAATATTTCACCTCCATCTCCTACTACCTTATATGACTCGAAAATGAAATAATTGATTCTTTGTTTCATTGTGTCGTGTTAAAACAAATCAAGACCTTTATAAGATCAAGAACACGCAATGAATCATCATCGATTTATAAAGGTTTAACCCTCTTTCATTATACGAAAATAAAGAATGATTCATAACAATCATGTTATAATCAAACTTTGCTTCGATTGTTACTCAAAACAAAAACGTAACGCAACAAACTTACCCGAGACCCATCTAATGATCTTAAAGCCGAAAGTATCTTGAGCATATAGGATGATGAGGTTCTTTGGTTGTGGGTAATGTGGTGGTTTGATAAAGAAATTAAAGGGGTGCACGTTTGTTTTGATTTGGTGTAAGGAGGAGGAGTTGGATCTATTTTTTGGGATAGAAAAAAGGTGATGACTGCATTTTTTTTATTAGGTTAGGTTAAAAATGAGAAGGATTAGGGATTTTGGTTCTCTTATATTCTCATTTGTTTGGACCAGGTATAGCAAATGTAATTGGGCTGGTATTATGTTTGACAAAGCATGGGCCGAAATGTTTCTAGTTGTGATTATGGGCTTCTGGAATGATTTATTGATTAGAACGTGGACTGCATTGCATTTGTTGGGCCGATTATATTAAACGGACTACATGTGGGCAGAGCTATTTTTGGGCTCGGTGTTATCGGATTAAGTCGGTATTTAAATCTCTTCATTCGGGAAAAGTAGAAATTGACCAGGTTCTTATTACTTGGACGGGCCGTGCTTATTGCTATTTATTTGATGCCGTATCCGTTAACGTTTCATTTAGCTAACATCAAAAATCATGAACAACACACACAAACACTTAAAAATCGATCCTTATTCAAATTTTCATTCATTCATAAATGGTAGCTATCTTGGAATCTAATGATAAGGGGTTTTTGTACGATGTTACTTATTTGGGATTGAATAAGTATTTCACGGGGGTGTACTTATTTCGTCTTCGGTTCTTTTTTTCTTTTCCTACCCTCCTCATTGAAGCTTGACTTGTTCAGGCATTATACGGTTTGTGATAAAGACATTGGATATCTAGTTGCTTTTGTGATTTTTCTTTCTCCCTCTACCCACAAGTAGGCTATCACTTTAAGGATGTTACATAGTATTAATCAGTGTCCTCACGTAGTTTGTAATTGAGGAGATTTCAAGAGGTGTTTGTATTTTTTATTACTTTGGAGTGGGTATATGGTACTTAAGAGATTTGCCCTCTGCATGTTCTTCGTCACACGAATCCTACCATATTTTAGTCATAAGTCACAGATTTTGATTTCAGTTTCTCGGGTTCGTTTCATCGGATGTCTCCATCAGTGCGTCATCATATTAGCCTCAGAATAGTATGGGGAATTAGGAGCGGTTGATCAAGAGAGAATTTGTAAAGAGAGTATTTGTTCTTTATTTTTTGAATCTTCTCAACTGTATTGTTATGCAAATACATGCATAGGCAAGCTAAGTAAGCAATTCTAGTTGATTTACGATGTACACATGTGTAGGATGATTCCTTAGTTAGTCATCATCCTAGAGGGAGAAATGTGTACATCCGGTACTTAGTTGATTTTTATGTTACCGTTTCGACTACAAAGAGGGATAAATTGATTACACTCGGGACTTAGTTGACTTTGGTGTAGCAATTCGCATCATCACTTTCCTTGAGGGAGAAAAAGTGCATTTCTGGATCTTTAATTTGTTTTGGTGATACAATTTTGCCTTCGTTAAAAGGATAAAGTTGGACTTCGGGTATTAAGACTGAATTCACAAACTGGGAGATGCTTCCTAAGTGAGTTGTGTGATGCTTCTATCCCTTCCCACAGAATACCCTAAATGAGAAAGGAGGTCTTTGAGAAGACTAGTGCACTAATTCTTATCAGTCTTAGGGGTGTCTGTTTGGGAGGGAGCTGAGATGACAAATGAGAAGCAGATTCAGAAAACTTTGACATGACCAGAAGTGCAAGAAAATGAAGCTTTCTCAAGACATGCAGCTAATTCAGAAACTTCGAGGTGACCAGAAGCGTATGAAGAAAGCTTTTGAAGACGTGTCACGAAGTTATGTGCAGAAATCCAATCAAGACCGGGTTCGGTAGAGAAAACTTCTATGTCATCCTCAGCATATGTTCGTCTACAAGCTGAAGAAATATAGCTGGTGTATTAGTAGATTTTAAGGTATTTGAAGACTGATTCAAGGAATTATGGACTTCATTCTTATCATTTTTCTATTATTTTCGCTGTGTAGGGAAACGTTGTACCCAATTCTAGTGTGGCGCCTTCTGAGAAGGAGATGTTAGCCTCACTTTTTAGTGAAGCTTGGCGTCCTTCACACGGTGGAATTGGACATAGTCTTGGACAACTACGTTTCAGGCTGGGGTTCATTTTATGTTAACTAGGAATAGTTTGTTTTTGTTTCTAGTATAAATACCCCTCATGGCTCTCTATGAGAGGTGTTGGTTAATCATTTGTATTTTCATTTCAAGCTAATATTACACAAGTTTTTCTTTAACCCTCTCTCTACTTTCTCTCACTAGAACACCATGGTTTATATCTTGTTCTTTGATCAACCAAGACCCCCCGAATAGGTGAATCACGAGTCCTACAAAATATTTCCAACGATTTAATCTATTTTCAACAACACGTTTAAATATTTTCAACAACTTGCTTTGTTTGACCTTGGGTTGGTTAAACAAAAGAAAAGATTGTATTAATACATTAGTAACTAAGAAAAAGAAAATGCTTGTGCTTGCATGGTTCTAACATACACACATAATTATATTTTTTTAAACATATAGTATTTTATAAAAGATGTGTGTTGTATAAAAATGGTTAGGAAAACTCATTTATATACTCATAAATGTCAAATACTATGCATATTTAACTTACATTACAACACTTAGTTTTTGTACAAAAGTAAATTTTCGACAATTCTTGAAATAAGAAATTAACTTTATCAAATATTCATACAAACCCTGCCTTACAAACTAATCTTGGGTATTATTGGAACACACTATTTAAAATATTTATTATTTTCTTTTTTAAATCGTCTTGTGAGGTCAAGAAAGATTTTGAGATTATATAATCATTATTCAATTATAATTGTTATCTGTTATTGTTTCTAATTGACTTAGTTTTGTGTATGGACATGAAAACGGATTCGTTTTGGTTAGTTTCAAGATTAATCAAATTTATAATACAAAAGATATCATCTTGGATCTACATAACTCAATCACACTTGATTGATATGAAAATAATTACATTCTTTTCTAGATGAAAAGAATATGCATCGGATCATAAACTTACACTTGTTGCTGATGCTACCTATATGAGTCTACTTGTCAACGGTTGTGTTCCAAATATTATACTAATATGTTTAATACATGCATAAAATACACAATGAATTAGGATTGACGACTTGGATGTTTCGTCCGAAATATTCAAGCAATTTACATTGCAATGCAATTGGTAAATGTGTCATTTTCGAAAAACCAAACACGAGCAAACTAACAACATATGTAAACTTTTCGTCCATACAACATAAAAGCACAACTCAAAGCCAAAATTCACTTTTAACTAAATTCTCAAATAAAAATAATATTATTGTTTATTTACCTAGGATGACATGATGTTTGGGAAACATTATGTTTAAAGAATTTATGGACTTATCGTATTAAACGATTAATAAAGGATAATATATATCCTATTCATTTTATTTTCTTCGTAGCATAAATGGTTGTGTTACAAGAAAATACACTACATATAATTTGAAAAATATAAGTTATTAGAATTGAAAAATAACCTATCACAATATGTGTCAATGCAATAAAACAAGTTAAACAATAAATTTATTAAATACTTATTTAATTATGGTATACAACATTGATAAGAATAATTATTTTAGAAAAAGCATAATTGTTTAAAAATAAAATATGTCTCTTTTCAATCATTTATCATTAAAGAATCATAAACTCAATTAAGATAAATAATATTGATGAGATTCATTTCACAAGACATTGTAATGGGAGCATTCTTCTACACTCTCAATATAAACATATTTTTCATTTTGTCACAAATAAGCCATCTCTTGGCTTTTGAAATAACAAACACGCTAAATATCAAATGTGACAAATACACATGTAAAGATGATAAATATAAGACATCCATTAAATCAAGCAAGATATAATCAAAAAACCATACACTAATAGATCTTGAACAAAGATTAAAACATTTGCTTACGCCTTATCTATAAATTCCACACATCTTGATTTGGATTAGCAAACCAGAATTAAAGCATGTTTAGTTGAGTCTATGTTGGCCCTCTATGAAAGATTATACAAATTTTATCTTTGCTACACTTACATTAGCAAATATTATAATTCTATTTTGTCTAACATGAGACATGACCACTGGAGAATTCTATTGCACTAGAGAAATTCAATTTGAATAACAGTTGAATTGCTTCCAAGAGTGAAGTTGTGTTCGGTGTTATAAACCGTAAAAATGGTCTGTTTTGCCTGAATTAAGCTCCACTAGTGATCAGTCTATACTATTTTCTAATTTGATTAAATGAGTTTCCCAAATATGGCATAATGATAGTCTACATCGATAGACTTTGTATTCTCATTTGGATACACACTAAGCAGTAGAAATTAGGCTTTTTCTAGTCACTCTAGACACAATGCACCCTTCATATGTGCTTTAATGTTTCTAGATATTAGTGTTCCATTGTAAGGCATTATATGATCTCTCTCTTTTCCTCCTCCTCCGTTGTTGTTGTTGAGAGAGATCATATTTATTGCATTACATGGAACAAGTAATCTTCGTTGAACATTAAAGCACATATGTGAGGTGCTTTGTGTCCTAGGATTGATAACGGAAAAGGCTCCTAATTTCTACGTGCTTAGTGTGTACTCCTAATGAGATACAAAGTCTATCGATGTAGACTATCATTAGGCATATTTAGGAAGAGCCATTTATCAAAATTAGAAATAGTATGAGACTTTCATATGGTTGCTCAATTCAGGGCTAAACATGACCATTTTTACGGGTTATACACCGAACCCAACTTCACTCTTGGAAGCATTCAACTGTTAGGTCAATTGAATTTCTAGTGCAATAGATTCTCCAGTAGTCATTCTCATGTTAGACAAAATAGAATTCTTATATTTGCCTAATGAAGTGTAGCAAAGATAAAATTTGTATTATCTTTTCATAGAGGGCCTAACATGACTCAACTAACATGCTTTAATTCTGGTTCGCATAATCCTAATCAAGATGTGTGAATTTGAGATAAGCGTAGCATAGGATGTTTTAATCGTTTGTTCATGATCTTTTTAGTTGTTTGGTTTTGATTATATATTGCTTGATTTAATGGATGTCTTATATTTAGTCATCTTACATGTGTAGTTGTCACATGTGATATTTAACGTGTTTGGTTTTTCAAAAGCCAAGAGATGTGCTTATTTGTGACAATGAAAAATATGTTATATTGAGAGTGTATTAAGAATGCTCCATTGCATGTCTTGTGAAATGAATCTCATCAATTTATTTATCTTAATTGAGTTTTATAATTCTTTAAATGATAAATGATTGAAAAGAGACATTTTTTTATTTTTAAACAAATATGCTTTTCTAAAATAATTATTCTTATCAATGTTGTATACCATAATTAAATAAGTATTTGAATAAATGTATTTTTACTTGTTTATGCATTGACACATATTGTGATAGGTTATTTTTCTAGTTCTAACTGAAAAACAAAAAGAGAGATGTGTGAAAATAAAAACAGATAGAGTGAATTGGTGAGAAAAAGAATTGAAAGAAATAAGTGAGAATAAAAACAAAAAGAGAGATGTGTGAAAATAAAAACAGATAGAGTGAATTTGTAAGTAAAAAGAACTAAGAGAAATCAAAAACAGACAGAGAGAATTATGAGCTAAAAGAAGTGAGAGAAATCAAAAACAGATAGAGAGAATTGTGAGCTAAAAGAATTGAGAGAAATAAAAAACAGACAAAGAGAATTTGTAAGTTAAAATACTAATTTGATGATGGAAATGCTGATTAGAAAGGAATTGGAGTTAATTCAAAGTTAATGCTGCTAGGCATAAACTTAATACTGTTGGTATAAGTTAATACTGTCTGGCATAAACTTACTACTGTTGTTGAAAGTTAATGCTGCCAGGCATAAACTTACCACTGCTGTTGAAAGTTAATGCTGCTAGGCTTAATTTACTACTGAGTTACTACTGCTGGGTTACTTACTACTGCCAATTGAAAGTTAATGCTGTTAGGCATAACTTACAACTGCTAGCGAACGTTAATGCTGTTGAGGATATTTATAAAAATACTTCGATGAAGGGTTTCATTCAAACTTTTACTCGATTTCAATCTTTGATATACTCTCTAATCATAAACCCTAACTCAATTTCATCGTTCAAAACCCAACACATGACGAACCTAAAGGTAAGTTTGCTGATACTCATTATTAGTTGCGTTTTTCGGCTGACCCGTTGAAGTGAGGGGTTTGAACAAGTTGTTGATTTTTGAATGCTAGTTCAGATAAGATAGGGTTTGAAACCGTTTTCACTATATACTTCATGTATTGAAACAATTTTGTTCCTACTGTCAAAGGTGAAAACGGTCAATTGGGAACAGTATTACAAGCCCTAGTGGATGAGAAAGAGATCATCATAACTGAAGCACTATAAGAACGAGATCTTGCAATGGAAGATGCTGATGGGTTATTGAGTTTAGCTCTTTGGTATTGGTGGCGATTCGTCTGCCAAATGCTCAATTTTGAACAGCTTGACACTCATGGGGATAAAAAATTCACAGAAGCTTACTTTCTATAAGCATTCTTCTCTCCCCAATGGAAATTTTTATCCATACTATTTGCAAAATGCCTAGAGAAGTGCTAAGACTTATGCATGGAATGAATTTTTAGTAGTCACTATGGACTCTGCCTATTATATGTTTAGCCACAAACCAAAAGTTTTAACTTTTCCAAGTATATTTTTGAAAGCATGGTGAAAAACTTGGATAGTGCTGGCAAATTCTTGATGTATCTAAGATTTGTGCAAGTATTTTTGGATAATCAACTGGAAGGAATGATAAATCACAACAGAATTTATATTGCACCATCTCACACAAAAAAGGTTTTTGCTAATATGAAGAAGGCTAGCAAAGACATGATTTTATGGTTGAGTAACACCCTCTGTTCTCAATTATGTTGGTGCACGCATCCAATAGGACAGGGTGATGGTTAAGACAATGCCAACTGATCCCCATCACACACCCACCATTATTCCACCATCAACATCACAACCTCAAAGGAAACAGAGGCCTAGGAAAACCAAGAGAAAGGACACTGAGATTCCTCAGTCTAGTGTTCTTGTGGAGAATGTAGCAGATGAGGCTGTCTATGAGGAGAGGGATGACAGTTTGGAAAAGGGCTACCACTACTACTACTGGCTTAGATGCAGATCATAACAGAGGTAACATCTCTAAGACCCAATCCAAGGCAACACCTAATGAACCAAGTTCCATTGGATCTAGGTTCAGAAATTTGTGGTGGTCCCAGGCGCCAAGGACACAGGGGGGGATAACCATTGCTCAGACTAGGTCTGAGAATGTATCTAAATTTTCTAATGATCTACTGCTCGCAGGAGTTAACACACCTCGAAGTGGTGAGGATAGTCTGCAACTAAAGGAATTGATGGAATTTTGTACCAAATTGCAACAAAGAGTTCTTGACCTGGAAAACACAAAGACTGCTCAAGCACAGGAGATTACAAGTCTGAAAAAGAGAGTCAAGAAGCTAGAGAGAAAGAAAATAAGGTCATAATCATGCGTCTAAAAGGTTATTACAAGGTTGGTCTTAGCTGCTAGAATGATTCCTCAGTGAGAGCTAGTTTGGGTGTTAAGGAGATGCCATCCAAACTGGGGAGGAAAAATTGATGTTATTGATGCTGATGAAGACCATCACCCTGGTCGGAAATGTCATGATGCTGATTGTTTCGAGTGCATGATATTGATGGTGTGAGGTGTTTGTAAGAAAATGATGAGCCTAATGGTTAGTGCTGATACAACTACAAGTACAATTCCAATTTAGTGCTGCCAAAGATTTATTGATGTTGACATGACTTTAACTCAAGACAATGCAAATTTAAAGAGTACTAAACATAAGGCTGTTACAATACTGCTAACAACAACTACAACTGCTGAGTTAAAGACCAAGCTAAAGGGATTGTTATT